>JAGTTF010005330.1:0-23161 GCA_019095985.1 Streblospio benedicti | reverse complement strand
GTGAATCATGTCATTATATTTACTAACTCACACAATTCCTAGTTACATATATCATTATGAATATTGAATAAAGCCCCCCCTCCCCGGCTCCCCCTAGACACCACTCCCTTGTACCTCATAAACTACCTCATAATAAACCCCAAGCACCCACCCATATAACTAATTGCATTCACTCACCCACATCCCTGATGCGATGCAGCGCGGTGTCTCCATCCTTGTTCTTGAGGTTTGGGTCCGCCCCATGCTTGAGGAACAATGTGGCCATCTCCAAGTCGCCGGCACCCACAGCAAGAGACAGCGCCGTGTTGCCGTTCTGATCGGCCCAGTTGATGTTGATGCTGGGCTGAGTCAACAGCGCCTGAGCTGTCTCCAGGTATGAGGACTTGCCTTTGATGACCACACTGCTCTGCACGCAGTGAAGCAAAGGAGACTGTCCATAATTGTCAACAATGTTCACGTCTGCGTTCCGCTTGATGAGTTCCTGGACCAATGGCTCATTGCGGTTCAGAGTGGCGGCAGGCGTCATCGACCAAGTCCTGCTGGTTGATGTTTGCGCCGCCGTCCAGCAGCAGACCGCACGCCTCAGGCTGGGACTTGTCCTCATCATTAAACGGTGGCTTGTACTCCGGCTGTGAGCAAAGAGCATGGAGCGGGGTCTGGCCGTTCACGTCCACTACATCCACCTACAACATCCTTCTTATAATTATCATCAGTAGAGATCATATATAAGGGTATGTACATTTAAATTAACTTAACGATAATGAAATTGAAATGCCATATGACAATTTTCTTAATATATATTTTTTTCAATAACAGTAATGCTATTACTAACATTATTTTTTTCCTACTTCTATCCATTAATCTCAATTATCTTCTCATATTTTCCAGTCATCATCACCATAAGAGCATATCAAAAATGTTTATTTGGTGCACAGTAGTTTGTTTCATTTGCTATGAAACATAAGAGCATACATAATGGGTGTATTAACAGAGTCGTCACTGCAGATTAACAAAGAGGACAGTTCTTATACAAAATGCCAGGCATAAACATTATATACAATCTAGTGTACAGTGTACATAGACACAGATACAGGGAAGCATATACACTACATACACTATACAGGTGTACTAAATATGTTCTGACTAAATGTGTTCCCCTCCCCTCCATATATCCCATTCCCCTCCAATGTACACCCCTCCCCCTCCCCCCCCTCACCTCCCTCCCCTCCCCTCCCCTCCCCCTCCCCCTCCCCCTCCCTCCCTCACCTTAGCACCAGCCTCTACCAGCGCCCTCACGCCCCTCCACCCCCACGATCTCCGAGGCCTCCCGCGGTTTCACCATCTTGTCCCGGCCCTCCACTCTCTCCACCGCCGCAGCCGTCGTCCATCCCTCGGACCAGCGCCTGGATCTCCATCCTGCCACTCCCACCCGTTCACATGATGGAGGGCGTGCGGTACCGGGCGGCGCCCTGGACGGTGGGGATCGGCGCCGAGTGAGAGCAGCAGGGGGGCGTGGGAGATGGGACCACCAGCATGCAGCGGCATAGGGTTTTTGAGTGGAGTCAGTGAGTTCTCATCACACACGTTCACCTGATGGGAGCAAATATTTGTGTTATGTGAAGTACACTTCTATGTCAAATTATACTGTACAAAGATGTGACTGATGTGAAATATAAAGGTGTAAGAAATTAAATGTACATTGAAATGCGCGGGGGGGCGGTGGATATTTCATCATATGATTTTCAGCTCACTGCTCAACATCAGATTGAAACTTTCATGAGCCACACTAACATTACTGCTTCTGTATGTAACATCATCATTACTGCAGACCCATTCATGGTAAGTATTTTTTCTGTTTCCTCCCCACCAGTGATGAACGGTTACCCGATGTTGCACATACAAGTCAGTAATGTCCCACCTGACACTGCCTCAGGACGCGTTCCACCAGGTCATGGCAGTAACCGAATGGATCATCCACCATCATCCTGTACAAGTTGACCGCGGTGACGAGCCGCGCCTGCACCAGTCCGTCCACCAGGTGCCCGTGTCCGGTCCTGTGGGCGATGATGAGGAGACACGTGGCGGCCGTTCTGTCCAAGCGGAGGAACTCCTCCCGCCGCGCCAGCACGGCGTCCAGGTCGCCGCGGACGACGGCGCGCCCCAGCTCCGGGGAGTACAGCGGGCCGGCGGTGGCGATCAGCTCCACACCAGCGCGGGGGTAGGGGAACCGGGTGCAGCACCGATACAGTCCGTCCGCCCAGCCCCGGTCGTCACGGCGGCGGCTCAGACAGACGCGCACCGTGTCCAGGTCGCCATACATGGCCTGATACAGCAGGTCGTCCAGCGGCACCTGTAACAGCAACACACGTCAGGTGGTGGTAAGGTGGGGGGTGGGGGGGGATATTCTAGGGAGGTGGGGGATGAGCACCTTGTATGGGAGGTTTGGCAGATGCTGAAGAGGTTGGGGGGAGGATACTCTCTTCGTGGTGCACAGATACACTACAATTTCAGAATAGATTATCAGCCATAGCACGGGTACAATACAAAATTTCACCCAATTGACACACTACCTATTGACCACAACACACACAACCTATTGACCTCACCACAACACACCCTGCCTCCTTCATAAACTGGCACATGACTATTACGTGCATTAAAATGTTAAAGTGTAGAAAATAAAATCTTGCACACCATCCCATTTCCACTCCCCACCCACGGGTGATATACATACATATACACATTTAACCTATTGACCACCCTACAAGGTACAAATGCCCCACATTACTCACCTGAGCGCTGTCCCTGAGAGCTGCGCGTATCTCCCGGCTGCCGTGTTTCCATGCATACCACAGTACATCGAACCTCCACGCCATCAGGGAGTGTGTGTGTGTCGAGGTAGGCGGCGGTACCGGCATGGTCTCCTGTTACCATGGCGACTGCCAACTCACGGGGCAGGGTTCTCAGCCCTGTAACATGATGGTGACAGTCAGTGGAAGTGTTAACAATGTCAGTAATAATTATATATCTTACAGTACACAGTTATCTCACCTCAGGAAGGGGCACAGTGGGTGATGTAGAGACCCGCCCACATCTCCGGGCTGCCGTGGCTAACAACACAGCCAGGGACAATACGCCGCCCCATCCTTGACCATCCAGGGTTTGTGTGCCATCCCCTTGTCCCGGACTCACGCCATCAGCATGTGTGTGTGTTACCATGGAGACCGCCAAGGGGACATGGGGTGGGGCAGGGTGCTCAGCCCTGTAACATGACGGTGACAGTCAGTGAAAGTGTTAATAATGTCAGTAATAATGGTATATCTTACAATGCACAGTTTTCTTACATTAGGAAGTGGCACAGTGGGTGATGTGCAGAGAGCCGCCCACATCTCCGGGCTGCCGTGGTCGCCCAGCCAGGACAATACACCGCCCGAACAAGTGGGTGATGTCCCGTCATCAGGGAGTGTGTGTGTGGAGAGGTAGGCGGCGGTACTGGCATGGTCTCCTGTTACCATGGCGACCGCCAACTCACGGGGAAGGGTTCTCAGCTTCTGTAACATGATGGTGACAGTCAGTGGAAGTGCAATAATGTCAGTAATAATGATATATCTTATTCCACACACAGTTATCTCAACCCTAGGCTGGGGCACAGTGGGTGATGTGACAGAGAAAAAACTAGCCCACTCCCACCCTACCAATATCCAGCCAGGATATCGCCCAAATACCCCCCCCACCTGAACACGTCAAGGGCACAGTGGGTGTTGTGAATTAGGCGGCTATGATCTATACCATCATGCCAAATGTCCTATGCCAGGATGGGAACATGATGGTGCCAGTCAGTCCATAACAGGATGGTCACAGTGTCAGCAAATAATGGTATATCTTTATATATGTTACCATAGGCAAATATCCAACCTCATAAACAGCATCTCTGGGTTATAACAGGATGGTGACCTATGGATTATTAAAACGCCCAGTATGATTATATATCTTGGTGATGTCCCCCCCTAATTTTAAACACAAATGTTTGGCCCACTGTTCGGTCATTTCATCAGACTATGATGCTTCATGTCATGATACAAACTCACAGCCATCATCATAATGTGTGATTATGATTGTGACGTGGCACTGTTGTCAAACAATTTTCATACTTATTCATGTGTCATCAATCGCCATGAATTTATCAGTCAATGCATGATTAAATCAATGAATAACTAAGAACCATAAATCTTAATCATACACCAAAAAAATTTCATTACAGATTGTGTTTTTTTATTAGTGACAAATGGGCACAGTATGTAGTAAAAGGTTATGATGAAGCCAAAGAACCCAGTAGCATGCATATTCAAACATCCAATCATTCGCCTATGTATCTGGTCTTAGTATGAAATCTGAAGGGTGCAGTAAGGTTCTACTAGGCCAAATTTATACATGATCAGGAAATTTGCATGAATCTGGTCAGCTGTGTATCTATGTACTGAACACTCCATAGCTTACCATCAGCCATGTGATGATCTAGTAATGCACTATGTTGCACACACACTGCAGTCACAGCACAGGCTTAATGTGAATAATTGTGAAGTGATTACTAACACAATGTTTGTCAAAGGGGTGTACAAGTACTGCAATATACATATTATGGCTCCCAGAGTAGTGGCTGGAGGTGCCTGTATAGGGATGTAATTGCAGATATTATATATACTGATATGGTTGAAATTACTAACAAATGTTTAGTAAGATACATGTACTTTCATGATATGTTCAAAAGTATGGTTGGAAATTATCAAATCCATGAGTTGCTTTTAATTGCATTATCGAGTTTGTTCCAGAATTATTTGACACTACACCATAAATTATGTGGCATGTTATTGTGTTATAGTAACAAATGAAGTCTACAATGACTATGCCGATTATATTAAACACATCATGATTTGTGTATGATTTCGGTAGGGTGACAGTTCTTCATACCAATACCCAGCAAACATACTAACACGTGAGAGTCCTACTATTTGTGTGTCCTGCGCGGCCTGCTGCTGCCGGCTCCGCTCGGCTGTGTCCGTGTGTGCAGACAGCGTGGCCTGGGACGGTGCGGCGGCCACCTGTAACACCAACATACAGCGTACACGTAGGGTGGTGGATGAATATTATACGTTCAGTTTTAAACATTCATCGAGATCACCATGAACCCCCCATGTTACAAAGACCCTCTCTCTATTGTGAGACCATTTTAGGTCAGCCCCTAAGGTGGTCTGAATAAACAGGTTCTTCTGGTTGTCTTCATGTTTTGGACATCTAACTTACCTCTTCAATCTGGTTATCATTATTGCTGCCATCAGCTCCATGGCTAGCATTGTCTGAGGCTGGCGGAACCTCCCCACTAACTCAAAAGAGCCAACATCTGCAGGAGTATAACTTGTGGGAACAAATATCCATTCTTTTTATATCTGAGAGTCTATGGACTGGATACTGCCTGAAACCTGCTTTGGCTATCACACTAATAGTACATGTATACCAAACAGATCTTATCTGTGAATTGGGGAACAGCCCTTGACTAATGACACAGATACACATTTGACATTTTTACTTACAGTATGTATATTAATTTTATTTTTTAGACTACTTATCACAAAGTTCTCTACGTCATAAGACCAATCTTCTATTCATTTGGCCATGGGGAGGTGTCAGGACGGGGTGTGAATATGCCGTGAGAACATTAGTCAGTACGAGTGGTGAGGGGGTCAGGACTGTGCGAGTTGTGCGAATGCTGTAGATCTGTGCAATGCAATATTGTTGTCTTCAGAAATAGTGCATGTGAGCGCTTTAAAATGAGTGTGGCTAATACACATAATCTTTTAATTGCGCAAATTAGGGATGGGTTGTATGTACAAAGTCATGGTACAAGTGGAATTTTCCAGTGTGCCAAGTTTACCTTTTCAAAACTTGCAGGTCTGGCTGCTAGCCTAGTAAGCTAGGAACATTTACACAAAAATGCCAAAATCAATGGAAGTCTGAAGTATGTTCACAATGACTGCTTTCATTCAGAACTTTAAAGTATTAGTAACAATAAGACAGAAAGTACTGATGTACCGACCTACAGCAGAAGATTAATATGCAAATTTGTTAGTTTTTCACTTGCCTTTGTTGCAGAATCTTCCAAAGTTGGTCGATGCCATGTATGCGAAGATGAGGAATGCACATTTCCATCATCACGGTCTTCAACAGTCGCAGGTCTTGACTTCTATGTGAAATCATTATAATTTCTACTTTACACCTTTCATAGTAAAACAACAAAAGCAAATATAAAATGAGTAATTGAAGTCTTTCAAATCGTAAGGCTGTAACAGGATAAAGATATATTGTCCCACAAATAACTTACAGATTTAACATGATATTTCAAGCAAAGAAATATGCAACTAGTATGTTTACAAAGTTCATCTTAACACAACACCAAATATTCTTACAATGAATGACAGTTTCAGCAACTGCTGTTGCCATTTTCAAAATCTCTGTGCATGACAGGTCAATCTGCACGACTTGCAATACCGAAAATCAGGTCGTACACATAAGAGAGTTGAAAGGCCCCCCATCCCTGTTCATGACCTGTCTCTGTCCTTGTATCTGGATCGCTTCCTTGATAGTGCTTGTCCTCCAGTCACTCTCTCTGTCCAATACCCTCACTTCCATCAAGTCTACCTCATGATTGTTCTGCTTAACATGGTCCGTAATTGCACTCTTCTTGATCTGGGTGATGCATTCTTTTCTTGCTGCTCTGGTGAATGATCCCTTAGTGTTTTGATCAACATCCTTCATATGTTGTTCCTTCACACGAGTGCCCAACTTTCTGCCTGTTTCCCCCACATAAACAATTTTACAAGATTTACATAGGATCTTGTAAACCACTTCACATCTTTCAAGCTTCTCTTGCTTATCCTTGGGGTGAACAAGAAGGTTCCATTTTTTTTATTGTCCGTAGGGGGTTTCACCACTGTGGATACTCTATGCTTATTTAAGAAATGAGACACACCTTCCGTGACCCCTTTAACATAAGGTAAGATCACTAAACCTTTGACAGTCGTCCTTCTTCCTCTTATCCTTTCCACCTTCTTTCTTCCTTTCAATCTCTGCATTTTTTCACTTTTCAAAAGACCACTTTGGATACCTACATTTAGATAATGCATTTTCCTATGTGTTCTTCTTCTTTCTGTCTATCACCAGTCTCTGTAACAATATTATTGCACCTGTCCAGTAGGGTCTTGATCAATCCCAGTTTGTGTTGCAATGGCTGGTGAGATGAAAAGTGCAGATACTGGTCTGTAATGAGTCTTTTTTCTATATACCAGTAACTTCACAGTGTTGTCTTTCCTCACTATTAGTGTCTAAAACAGAATGGAGCCATCCTTCTCTGTCCTCCTCATGAGTGAACTTAATGCTACCTGTAGTATCCACTGTCTTCAGGTGGTCAGTCAAATTCTGTGTTTCCCCCTTCCTTGATTTTCTCTAACACATCGCCAACATATCTCTTCCACAACTGTGGTCTGTCACGTTATTGGTGCTGTCCCAAACTTTGTTGGTAGATTATACCCCTGAATTGGAAGTAGGCAAGTAGTCAAAATAAACTCACACAGTTCCATCATATCACTATGAGTTAACTTAACCGTGTACATTTTCTTCAGTGTTGTATCTTTACAAAGTCTATGAAATCGGATAATGTCTAGGGCCTTGTCAATAGGCGTGTTTGTGAAAAAAGGAACACTACATCGTGTGAAGCAAACACTTCATCATCCTGTATCATGACCGTACTCATTGTCTTGGCTAGGTCTTTGGAATTTTCACATGGTGTGTGACAGTCCCTACCAAGGGCTTAGTATATCTGCTAAGGCTCTCAAGCTGTTATATGCTATTGAACAAATGTAATGAACAATGACAGTGTAATGGGTTTCCTTCTTTATGGATCTTGGGTGTACAATACATTCTTGAAACTGCCTCTGATGTTGGATACAAATGTCTATATTGAGTTTCTGTAATTTTGGCTTCTTCTTAAAACGAGCCAAAGTTGCTATGAGTTTCTTTGTAATTTCCAGTGGGGTCTTTTAATTTTTCCTATGTCCTACTGTCACTTAGCATTGTTGTTACTTTATTTTCATAATCAAGCACATTTAGCACCACTGAATGATCCCTTATCTGCTGGATTTTGAAAATGGCAACAGCAGTTGCTGAAACTGTCAATCATTGTAAGAAATTTGGTGTTGTGTTAAGATGAACTTTGTAAATATATGGATTCCAACACAATGAACACTTTCAAGGATATGCAACTAGTAGTCGTTGGGAATGCCATAAATCTCCCCTCCTAGATCAGACCCTTTTAGGTCAATCAATTTTAAAATTAGCAATCATATACATTGTACATACATGTATAAAAGAATATCATAGAAAGGCAACACATCTAATCAGAATGAAAGTAAAAAACACATCGTATTTAAACTTCATCAAAAGTGGGCTTAAGTATACCAAAATCTAAATTTGTAATAATTTGTTTTTAAAAACACATTGTATCTTCATCAAAAGGTGGGGGGTGTGTAAGGAAGTGGGATAAGGGAATAAAGGCTGAAAAAGGGGGATAAGGAAAAAGGGCACAAATGAAGAGGTATAAGGGATCTCAATTAGTGGGATAGGGGAAAAAGAGCCAAAAAGAGGGATAAGGGAAAAAAGGGCCAAAAAGCGTGATAGGGGCAAAAAGGGCAATTTCTAGAGATATGGGATTTCTAACCCCTTATAACCCCCAAATCAAAAGTAGGCCAAATACATCAAATTATAATCGGATCTGGGGAGTAGTACAAGAAAAGCTAAATGTGAAATTTGGTGATAATAGGTCGAATACTTCTCCCTGTAGAGTGGTAGCAAGGTATTAACACCTATTGCTCATAAGTTCATCAAAAGTAAGCCAAAGTACACTAACATCAATTTAGGGCTGTGGATTACTAAGTATGGGGGTGAACAAAATTGTAAAGTTTAATGACCATAATTAAAATGTTTTGGGGGGGTACAGTGGTAACAATTTGAATGTTTTATTCAAATTTTCCATACATGTTTGGGGGGGGGGGGTAAGCCAAAGTATTCAAACATCAAATCACATGGGGTGATATAGTCATACAAAATGTCAAGTTTGGTGATGACAGGTCACAAACTCTTCCCAAAAGACAGATAAACACAAATTCGTAATAATTTGTTTTCAAAAGCACATCTTTAACTTCATCAAAATTTGGCCAAAGTACACAAAAATATAATCAGCTACAGTGAAGCTAAATATGAAGTTTGGTGACCATAGGTAAAATACTTCTCCCAGTAGGATGGTAACAAGGTTTGTTACCTAACGCTCATAAGTTCGTCAAAAGTAGGCCAAAGTACACCAACCTCAATTCAACTGTGGAACTAGTATGAGTGAACAGAACTGTAAAGTTTAATGACCATAGTTTGAAATACTTTTCCCAGTGCAATGGTAACAATAGTTTTATTGAATATTCCATACATTTTTTTGAAAAATAGGCCAAAGTACTCAAACATGAATTCACATGTTTAATTGATTTAGACATACCAAATGTCAAGTTTGGTGATGATAAGTCATAAACTGTTCCCAGGAGACAGATAAACACAAATTTGTAATAATTTGTTTTTTAAAAAATTTAAATATCATAATTTCATTTATAAAGTAATTTAATATAGACAGTTTGTCTAATCAGCTCTGTTTATTGCATTGCGATAAAGCTGGGGAAAAAGTTTAGTTTCATTCATTCAGTTAGTCCCTGTAGAATGGTAACAAGGTATTTATAGTTAACGCTCGAAAGTTCGTCCAAGGTAGGCCAAAGTACAAACAAAAATTTTTGAGAGGTACTTTTGTCCTCAAACAAAACATATTCAATTTGCAAATCAATAGCTCAAGTAGTCTTTTGAATTATCAGCCTGTTTATTTCGGACAGACAGACAGAAGCAAAGCTAGAAATCTCCCTCCGGACTTTGTCCGAGGAGATTTAATTATTCATGTGTTAGGAATGAGCAAAAAAGAAAGCGATGAAGATGTCAGGGTCAAAAAGACATAAGCACCTATTTAAGTTAGTAAAACTTACCACAATCTCACTAAACTTCTTTGGACCATTGCAGTCTTCAGTTTGGCCAAGGCTTAGAGAGGGGGCTGCTGCACCGTCTTCCACATCCTCTCTTGCTCCGCCTGAACTGCAGCAAACTTCTCCTTCTTTTTCAATTTCTGAAGATGTCAAGATCACTAGTATAATGTAAATATATATAGGATAATATATAAAGAAAAAGCAAACGAACAATTAGGTTTTATACATTAATGTTTCATGCTGTTTTTGCAATTTTCAATACAAACAATATTTGAGTGGTGTGATAGTTGTATCTAATTATATTAGAAAAATGCACAAAGTATTTAAGTATGAATAAGTACATTTCGTATATATCACTTAAAAGATGACAAGTTACTGTATTGTGTTAGTTCTATATATTCTTTGTTATATACTGCTGTAGCTATGGCCATCACATTAGATTTATAAAAACATATAGTCATAATGAGCTACATGTGTGATAACATTTTAGAAATTTTAATGTACATTTTATATTTTTACAAGGGGATTATATTTATAGTTTTGTACTAACCCTAAATACTGAATGTAATATTAAATACAGAAGGATAGGATAATATATATGAAGAAAGTGAAATTCATAGTTTTGATATCTTCCCGTGAGTAACTTGTTCTTTTCTAATATCAAAAAGTATATTGATTTGAGACCTACTTTCATTTTTCTTTAAAAGTATCTTCTTGCTTACTGCACAGAATGGTTTGTATTCCATCTCCATCTCTTCAAAATTAACCTGGAAGTTGAGAAAAGGTATTAAAAAGTAGATGAGAATTTCTATTGTTAAAAGTGTGGTTTATGTGATTTTTTGTGCAAACATCAAATTCATCACATCATCATTTATGGGGTCCATGATTTTAAGTATACACCCTAAATAGGTTTTTATTATATTTTTCCATAGTTACACACAATCATGTTAAAAATTGATTTTTTCTTGCTGGCTAAGGGCATTTTGAATATCACTAAAATTTCATAAATAGCTATACTCTAGAAGACACAATTTAATTTGCAGAGGGTTTATCGAATCACTTTTTTGTCGAATCGTATATCATAGTTGTGTAAAAGTTTGGATGAAATCGAATGTAGTCAATATTGCCCTACCTTGTCCGAGACATACATACATACATAGATACATACATATTATATTATATAATTCCATAGTTGAATCATGCCCCTGGGGTCCATCAAATTTGTAAGTATAAACCATAGGTGGGTTATTTTTTATTTCGATTTACAGCTCACAAATGTACACACAAATTGTATGCCTATTTGAAAAAAATGGTACAAACTAGATATAAATGAGGTCCAAAGAACACATTTTCAGATAAAACAACGTTGACTTATTCAAGTTCAACTGATAAAGTTGACTAAAACGTTATGGAAATCTTGATTAAAAGAACACAATAATTAAATTAGAATACAAATAATATAAAACAGTGTGATTGTACTGTGCATTTTTGTGACGGTATTGATTTTATTAATTTGCAGCAATCATATTGATTTTATAACGCTGGCTTTGACTTTGCTGCTTGGGTTAAATATTGATTTTTTCTTGCTGACAGGGCATTGAATATCAGGAAAATTTCATAAATGGCGTTCTAGAAGACAAAATTTAATTTGCAAAGTGTGAAAATTTGCCTTCGAATCACTTTGGTATTTCGCATACTCAGAATAGTTTTGTAAATTTGAATGAAGTACAGCATACAGGTGAAAAAGTGTAACAAAACTCGTTTCAATAAACATAGTGAAAGTAAAAATGAATGCCATAAAATTAGTTATAGAAGTTGCATTGGACTAGCAAACAGTTTTTCCTTTACACAACCTTGAAACAAGTATTGTTGTTGTCCTTTATCATGAGAACAAAGGATTAGGGACCCAGTACTCTCTGGTACTGGTTTTTGAGCCGATTAGCGGCAGTTCTCCTTTTAGCACTCTCGTCGGAAGTGGTAGGGGGCAACCCCTTTACACAATTCTACGGAGGTTAACCTGATTGGTGCCTCATATCAACGTGGTCCTGGCTACGTGTTATACTGCCAGGGGGATGCCAAAAATCAGTGTGTCAGTCCAAACATGCAAAGTCCTTCCCGTGAGAAGGCCCTTAAATGAAAAAGGGGTGTGGTTCCTATTATTTGCCCCCATTAGATATGGGACTGATGGTTAGACAGCTGTTCACGGTATAAAAGCCTAATACACAACGAGAAGCGTAAAGGGTTCTGTTCGAGTCAGTCATGCTAACTGGGAATAAGACCCGCAGGGGTGGTTCGTAGACGGCTTGTACACAGCAACCGGGACACGGGTAGATCTCTATAGGGGATTTGCCCTGGAATTTTGTGCCTCCCGGCCAACAGATTTTGAAGGTCGTCCAAAGCTCTTCCACTGCGCTCCTGAGGTGACCACCAGTCAAGACCGGCAGATACAGAACTTTTTTTTTCTTACTTTGTTTACAAAAGCTCTAGCTTGTCCAGAGAGACATAGATACATAGATACATAGATGCATACATAGAAACGAAAAGGATCCATTTGCCTACAGTTACTGAGCCCAAATATGCAAATCTAGACTATATGATCACTGATGCCAAGTGAATTCTCTTATATTTGGTAATCTACAGCTCATAAAGTAATACTCTGAAGATCTGATGGGTTTGATATTTGAATATACACCCCTGGGCATATAAATGAGGTCCCAAAAGTAGCATTTTTTAGATAAAAGCTCATGGGCTTTCATGCACAGGGATATGGTACACAGAATATGCGGATTGCATGCAAAGAACGCTTCATGTAATTATGAATACATTATGGATACTAAAAACAGTTGATAACATATTGAATGTTTAAGACGATAAATATAAAAATAAAGTTTTTGACTCAATTGTATATTGATAATCAGATTGAGTGACCTGTTCGCAGTACAAGGAAGATGTCACTGACATTCAAAAAAAAAAATTTGAAGGAACTTCTTCATTCATGGTATAATATGTACAATGTATATCATTTCAGTGTGAAAATTTGCCTTAAGAGAAAGTAGATAATATTCTACAGTATTTCAGCGATACTCAGAATATTTTTGTTAATTTTTGAAATACAGTATACAGAAGAAATATATTAGCATCACTATCAATAAACATTGAAAGTTAAAAATGAATGCCATAAACACAAAAATCGACATTTGTGCAAACAGTTCAAACTTTACAAATGAAACAAACATTTTTTTCCTTTCTAAATGAGAACAAACAAGTTTTTTTTCCCAATGTGTGCAGTGAACAAAGTTTTTTTTCATATTCTATGCGCACCCCCAACTAAGTAACGGTCCATAAATACCAATTTAAAATCAATAATGATTCTGGTTACAACTTCATATCAATAATATGTAGGGCTCTGACCACCAAATTAATGCAAAATCAGCAAAAATTCGGTCCAACATTCGGGTGCACCTGGAAATGTCACATTAAAGAGATATGAACAGATGAATTTCATGTCATATAAACTTTTTATGCCACATAAATAGTACTTAGTTGAGCCATTTGAATATATACATTTTATCTATATGCAGCTTTTTCATTTCTTCAGAATTAATCCGTTCCCTATTCGGTTTCTTTGAAATTCTTCAGTTCCCAATTGTGCAGAAAAGGCGCACTCGTTATATTTTATAAACATTTGAGACACAAAAGTCCATGGGTACTTCCGGTATATGTGATAAGCCCATTTAAAATCGCATTTAATGCTATATAATTCAAAGTGTGTATTCTACACAACATTGATGGCTGTTACACTGATAGACGTTGAAAATTAAGTAAGTACATCTATTTACATCTATTTGAAGTTGTCAACGTTTTTCTTCAATATAGTGTAAATACAAGTAATCTTGTCCTTGCATCAAACATAATGTACTCAACTAAGAACCATGCTACTTTGCTTCTTACTTACTTGCTAGATGCTGGATTTACAGAGATTACTTAGAGTTCTTTTAATAAACATCTTAAAACATGGTGTCAGAATTGAACCTATAGCCTGCAGAAATAAGTATAAGTCTATAATTTTTCTACTGGTTAAGTAAACTCAGTAACATGGCCAACTCCCTGCCAGAATACCCTGCCTTTATGCCAAAAGACAGTCCAGATGATGCAGCAAGATGGACAGATTGGCTGGAAGGTTTTAAGGCTATGCTAAGTGCAATGAATATTCCTGAGGATTCGGCAGCCGTGCCAGCTGTAGTAGTTGTACCAGCATCAGAAGGTCAGGAAGCCACACCGGCAGTCCCTGGTGTGCCTGCCAAGACGGAGAGGTTTGACAAGCTATGGCATTATCTTGGAAAAGAAGGAAGAAAATGTCTTAAGGGACTGGATAACAACGGCATTGAAGCCCGTGACTACAATGCAGCTCAGACAGCACTAACTGCATGTTTCGGCAAGTCTGCAAACAACATCTATCAGTTCCATGTGCTAAGAAGCATGCGTCAAGGGGAGGACAGTATGGACAAATATTATAGAAGGATAAAGGAACATAAGGAGCTCATGAAATTGGAAAGCTTATCAAAAGAACAACTAATTGAGCTCATAATACTGTCCCACCTTGTAGACACCACTTCCAACAAAAGCGCCATGAAGAAATGCCTGAAAGATGGTTTAGATCTGAAACAATTCCTCGATCACTGCAGGTTGTGTGAGCAGACAGATCGCCAATTGGAGGAGATGGAAAAAAAGACCATCAGCTATGCTCAGAAAAAAAAGCCATCAGAGAAACACAGAAGTGAACCAAAGAAAAATAACCTCAAACACAAAGGAAAGGCAGACAAAAGCACCAAGCCCAAAGCAGACCACAGTACTAAATGCAAATACTGTGCAGGATACTGCTCCAAAGGACAATGCCCCGCCTTTGGAAAAACATGTGGGTTCTGTTTGCGACGAAATCACCTAGAAGAAGCATGCTACGCCAAGGAAAACCAAATAAAGAAAGGCAACATAAACCAACTGGGCAAAGAGACAGAAGATGAAGACAGCGAAGATGAGGCTGAGAGTGATGCAAGCATATATCACACAGGCAACAAGACAAGATTCTTCAGCGAGCTAGCAATCGAGACACCAGAGGGAATTAAGAAGCTATCACTGCAACTTGACACAGGTGCATCTTGCAGCACCCTAGCTCTACATGATTATGAAAAGCTAACAACAAGCCCCCCCCAAGCCTTCAAATACAAAGCTAAAACTTTATGACAACTCATCAATTAAGCCAGTGGGATCATGCACATTCAAGTGTACAGTGGGCAAGTCTAAAAAAAAGATACACTTTGAGATTATTGAGAATGCCCAGTATCGCTGCTTTCCGGCAGGGCAAGCCAGGCCCTGGGGCTCATTCAGTTTAATGAGGAGCATATACATCAAATAGATGCAACAGAGAAATTATCCTTAATATCAAATTGCTTTACCCCACCACAAATAATGCATCACAAACAAAACAATAGATGATTGTGAGTGGTCAGAATCCCATTGGGACACAACAAAACTCTAGTTGGTCATAAATTCTCACTAATTAACATCAAAGACCATTACCTGCCTAGTAAATGTTTTCCTTTCTTTTTCTTTTTTTAAGCACCACACAAATGTGATCTGAATCATTTTAACATAGCTAAAATGCTTGCAAAAAATAGATGTGATTTCATACCAAACAATATTACAATATTTAGAAGATAAATTGAAATCTATATTTTGATAGCTTAAAAACACAAGTCCCTCATCAGTATTGACCTCAAAAGAACCTGCTGACAGTGACCAGCTCTATTGAAAGGTCACTGATTGTTTGCCTAGTAATTTAAACTGGGCAAAATAAAGCAGATTCTTTGGCTGTATATTTTATGTAGCGGGTACATTTGTATACCTGGTATGTGTATTATGAATGAGTTTTTGTAACCTATACAGAATTGGTGATTGCAAGTGATGATAGTAACATTTTGACATAGCTAAATTAGTTGTGAATAATATATGGACGTGTTAATTAAAATGCACATGTCTAAGTAAAATTGAAGCTTTAATTCCATCTTTCTAAATAAGAAATGTATTCCCAACTATTTGGAAAGACATTGTAGATTTCTTCAAAACACAAATTTAGGAGTAATCAAACATTCAACATGTACTTATTGTTTTGAAACACTCAGATGTATCAAGAGTTCAAATATAAATAATGGTCAGTTTCCATTCTAAAATGTAAGAATATAAAAGCAGGACTAGTAGTTATATTGATGAAAAGATTGCTTGAAGTAGACATATATTATTATTAATAAGAACGTGTATAATATGTTTATATGATTATATATAATACGCTAGGTGATACTTCAAATCTCTATCATACAAAGTCATACTAAAATTAAGAATTGTGTATGTGATCGCCTGGCATTTGATAAACAAAACCTACAAACGTGAGCATGAATGCAATCACCTGCTAATCAAGTCTTCACTTCTCTCAGTGTATATTTTACCTACCAACCTATGTTATTATCATGATATAGACATAAATATATATTTTACCAAAATACAATCATTCCATAGTCACCTATGGGGTTGGAATAAATGATGAATGTGATATGAATTAATGTTGTTGCTGTAACATATAATATGCACAGAACTAGAAATAACTTATTCCAATACAATGTATTCAATGTACAATATATTATATAATATGTACATTATATATATATATATATATATAATATTATATATTATAGTGTTTGATGAAGATAAATGTGACCAACATGCTTGACCATTGATTAGGGTATTCACCACACTGATTAAATTACTGGCCTCTCCTATAGCCGCAATTAAACTGCTAGCTGTCTAATCATTTGAATGGGGTCGCTGATTATAAATGTACAGTAAGAATCAACTGATATGAAATTAGTGCCAATTTGTCTTTTATAATGATGGTTACTTTCCCTTTAATTTATTTATAATCTTGTTTGTTATTCATTTGAAGTTATGGTCATAAATGTAATTACATCTCTTGTTTATGTATGTTCGATTCTTGAAGTCTTAGAGTAATCAACACATCTATGCAATTCAAAAAAATTTCATGATTCTTGCATGATAATTGATTGGCTTGCATGAATTTAAAGCAGTATATCTCTAAAATTACACATGATTGATTGATGTTAATATGTTCCTAGATAATACCATGTAAAAACAAATGAATGAAAATGATTATAACAATGACAATGATGATATTGTATTCAATGTTGATTAGAAATATTATTTTAGATGAGAGTAAGTGAATAAACATCATTGTCCACCAATTGGCAACATATATAGTTTGGATGTAAAATAACTTTGTGTTCATAGCGATAATTGACATGCAAATTAAACAATGGCCTGTTAAACAGTTAGAATATGCAGGAGATTTAGACTCCTAGATTAATATTTATTTTTCACAAGTTAAATTTAGCCATGTCAAAATGTTCCTATCGTCACTTACAATCACCAATTATGTATAGCTTACGAAAATTCTCATTCGTAATGCACATATACAGCAGAAGAACTGCTAAAGAATTGCCTTATTCTGGCGAGTTTAAATTAGTAGGCAAACATTCCGTGTGGCCTTTCAACAGAGTTGATCAGTGTCTGCAGGTACACTGCAGGTTATTTTGGGGTCAATGTGCAATCACTGATGAGGGATTTGTGTTTTTAAGCTATCAATATACATATTTCAATTTACTTTTTAAATATTGTAATAGTATTTGGTATGGAATCACACCTATTTTTTGCAAGCAATTTAGCTATGTTAAAATAATAGAAATCACCGTTGTTTGGTACTTGCAAAAGAAAATGAGATGAAAAGTTTCAATAGACTGGCAAATCGTCTTTGATGTTGATTAATGAGAATTTATGACCAACTAGATTTTGTAGTGTCCCAATGGGATTCTGACCACTCACTATCATCTACTGTTTTGTTTGATGTCTCTTGGGTCCTGCAAATCCCTGTTAGTGCACTTGGCTTCAATCTAAAACCAATAAACAACACAAGGTTAGTTGAAGATTCCATACTGCAATGAGAAACTAAACAGGATGGAAATGGCCAGTGGAACACCTATATTTTCAGGAACCTCTGAGACATAAACTAAACAGGATGGAGGCCAGTGGTGGGTACAAGAGCTTACCCCTTGGCTCATCAAACTGTTATTGTCCACAAAAAGGAACAAATCCCTTCGTTTCTGTCTGGATCCTAAAGAACTAAACAAAGTACTTGTTCGAGAAAGGTTACTCATTCCAGTACTGGAAGAAAAGGTCCATGAGTTTGCTGAGTCTCAAATCTTCTCTAAAGCTGATCTCTCATCAGGATATTGGCATGTACATATAGATTCTGAATCTAGTATGCTTACTACCTTTCAGACATGCCATGGTCTATACAGATTTTGCCGGCTACCCTTTGAGTTATCTGTATCTGCTGAAATTTTCCACGAAAAATCTAGGAGCCCTAATGGGACTGACGATGTAATTATTCATGGTAAGATGGAGGCTGAGCATGAAGAAAGATTACATGAATTTCTACGTCGTTTCTCACAAGTAGGAATTAAACTAAACCTGTCCAAACTAGAACTAAACATGAAGGAAATAACCTTTATGGGGAAAGTTACGGAAGATGGCATTAAATCTGATCCTGAAAGACTAAAGCCATCAGTGAAATGCCTTTCCCTGAAAAAATGTGCATGGATTGCGCAGATTCCTTGGCTGTGTGAACTACCAAACCCTGTCAATGACTCTTGAACCTCTGGCTAATTTATTTCGTAAAGATGTCCCGCCCCCATTCACATGGTCGGACGCTCAAGAAAAAGTGCATTCAACGAAGCCAAACAGCTAGTCACAAATGCACCTGTTCTGTCTTTCTATGACCAGAAGAAACCCCTTAGTACTTGAAAAAATGATGCTCAGATTATGGCATTGGCTCTGCAATTTTCCAGGATGGAAAAGCTATCCCTATGCCAGGAGAGGATATCAGAAACTGAAAAACAATATGCTCAGAACATAAGGAAATGCTAGCAGTATCCTATGGACTGACTCAATTCCACCAGTACACCTATGGAAGGGATGTAAAGGTCATCACAGATCACAAACCCATAGTAGCTATTGTGACAAAACCTCTCACCAAAGCTCCTAAGAGACTGCAGAACTTTCTAATACGCACTCAAGAATATAATCACACACTGGAATAACGCAAAGGCACCGATATTCCTGTTTCTGACACACTATCACACGCTCCTGTTGCAAAATCTGAACATAAAGAGATGGTCAAAAGTGTGTTCTATGCACCAATCAACAAGAAACACCTGGCTGAAGTTGCAAGTGCAACACATGCGGACGCTGGATCTTCAGCCTCTCCACTGAAAGCAACTGTTCTACAAAGGTTGGTCTGATGACATTATATAAGTTGCACACTCTATGCAGCCCTTTCATTGTGCATAATTCAACAACGTGATTTCGTCTAGCAGCTGTCTCTGGCATGACCAAATGAATAACAGACAAGGTAAGGTATGCTGGGGGTTACAAAGACTAATGCATGTTCAGCAGCAAACCTATAAGGCACAGCTTCCTGCTCATGAGTGATGGTAGCCTGCTCAGGTCTAGTCTGCATAACCTGACGGGCACTATGTATAACCCATCAGAAGACCAGGCCTTTTGGACAGTCAATAAATGGAAATACCACCCCAACTTATGTAAACCTCACTCCTCATGCTATCGTTGTGAGCATGAACAACATTCAAAAATGTTGATCAGAGAGACCACCAATTAAATACAAAAATATATCCGGCAAAAATTGGGATAATGATACCAAACTGTATTTCTATTGATGTTTATCCAATTTGAAAAAAATAACCCATTATAAATGACCATACATAATGATTTGCTTACTAAGAAGTTAGAGATTACTTATGTGGCAAAATGTAAATTTGGTAAAATATAGCTTGATACAATACAATACAATACGTAATCACTACAATACAATGACAACAATCATTAGATCTCTGTGTTCAATCATTTTAGATGTTCATGTACCTAAGGAAACCAAGCTCTTGCAGTGGAACTGGTTAATACCGCATGCACATTTCACAAAAGCAGTCATCCATTTAGGATGTATGTAGTAGTAGATTTTACTTTGCACCACAAATGGTACTCTTAGACAGTATACCAACAAGGAAACATCAAACATGTTTGAAGTATTTGAAATGGGAACTGTCATGTCATCACTAACGAACACTCAGTATTCATTCAACATGGTCATTAAATATATTTGTCATAAAATATGGTGGTTGTCAAAAACTGTCAGCGTACATCTACAAATTTTAGTTTGTGGCACGAGGAGACAAAACAGGGACAACACAAATTAAGGCTCAAGTCCATGACAACACAGTTGAATGTGTTTTCCAGATGGCCAGCCTGTGGCCACAGTGAGATGGTCAGTCTGTGCTAATCTCCAGGAGACATACGCCGGGTGACAGGACTACTGGAGGCTGGAGTCAGCATCACAAGTGTATTTTGATTGTATTTACTGATCATATTGCTGCCGTGTGAAGAATAAATATACCATCAAATTGTTTTATATTCATGTATATTGAAAAAGTGTGGGTATTGGAGGATATTATATATCATCACAACATAGTGTTTTGAAGATTGTATTTAGGATATTACCAAATTTAATAATCAGTGAAGAATAAATATACCATCAAATTGTTTTTTTTTTTTGTTTAAAAAGGAAATATTTTCAACCCTATTTTACCTGTATTTCAGCAAAGCCTGGGTCAGCGTGGACATACAACACTCATGTTTGCTGCTCAGTTTGAATCCCACCAACTCGGAGGTGATCACTCAGCTCATCAGGGCTGGAGTCTCCGTCAATGCTGTCAGTCAGCACGAGGAGAAAACAACAGCACTTCATGTGGCTTGTCAATTCAGCACAGTGGAGACTGTGAGAACTCTCATTGACAATGGTGCCAGTGTGAATGTGAAGGATGGAGATGGTGACATGCCAATACACACAGCAGCCGGCCATGGTAAAAGCAGCCACTGTGGCATTGCTCATCTCCTGGGAAGCAGATACGGTGAGTGCAGGGATTGAGTCTGTGTTGTGGTGACATATGATCATATGGTGTGAGGTTTGGAATCCCACATCACAACATACCACACCACAACATACCATATCAAAACATAATGTTTTGTTTGTTTTTTTGAAGATATTAACATATTTTGAAGATGAATAAGTACACCATCAAATTATTTTTCTTTTATTTAATAAGAAAAATTTTTACCCCTGTTTTCAACTTTTTTGTATTTCAGCAAAGTCTGGGTCAGTGTGGACGTACAGCACTCATGGCTGCTGCTGTGTTTGAATCCACCAACTCGGAGGTGATCACTCAGCTCATCCAGGCTGGAGTCTCCGTCAATGCTGTCAGTCAGCACGAGGATAAAACAACAGCACTTCATTTGGCTTGTCAATTCAGCACAGTGGAGACTGTGAGAACTCTCATTGACAATGGTGCCAGTGTGAATGTGAAGGATGGCCATGGTGACATGCCAATACACACAGCAGCCCTCCATGGTAAAAGCAGCCACTGTGGCCTTGCTCATCTCCAGGGGAGCAGATACGGTGAGTGCAGGGATTGAGTCTGTGTTGTGGTGATATATGATCATATGGTGTGAGGTTTGGCATCCCACATCACAACATACCACACCACAACATACAACACCAATACATATTGTTGATTACTTTTGATATTTTTTTTGTGAAGATATTACTATCAATTTTTTATTTAACTTTTTAATCAATGTAATACGTACACCATAGGATAAAACCATATTTTATAATTTTAAATATTCAAATTGTTTTCTTTTTATTCAAAGGGAAATATTTTGACCTTATTTTACCTTGTATTTCAGCAAAGCCTGGGTTGGCGTGGACGTACAGCACTCATGCATGCTGCTGAGTTTAAATCCACCAATTCTGAGGTGATCACTCAGCTCATCCAGGCTGGAGTCTCCGTCAATGCTGTCAGTCAGCACGAGGATAAAACAACAGCACTTCATTTGGCTTGTCAATTCAGCACAGTGGAGACTGTGAGAACTCTCATTGACAATGGTGCCAGTGTGAATGTGAAGGCAGCCAATGGTGACATGCCAATACACACAGCAGCCCTCAATGGTAAAGCAGCCACTGTGGCCTTGCTCATCTCCAGGGGAGCAGATACGGTGAGTGCAGGGATTGAGGCTGTGTTGTCGTAATGTATGAGCATATGAAGTGAGTTTGAGTATCCCACATAACAAGATACCACACCACAACATACCACAACACAACATACAACCCCTACATTGTGTGTTTTTTGTTTTGTGGATATAACCACATTTTATTATCCGTGACGAATAAGTACACCATTAAATTATTTTTTTACTTTTATTTGATAAGGAAATATTTTCACCCCTATTTTACCTTGTATTTCAGCAAAGCCTGGGTCAGCTTGGACGTACAGCACTCATGGATGCTGCTGCGTGTGAATCCTCCAACTCGGAGGTGATCACTCAGCTCATCCAGGCTGGAGTCTCCGTCAATGCTGTCAGTCAGCACGAGGATAAAACAACAGCACTTCATTTGGCTTGTCAAGGCAGCACAGTGGAGACTGTGAGAACTCTCATTGACAATGGTGCCAGTGTGAATGTGAAGGCAGCCAAGGTGACATGCCAATACACAGCAGCCATCTGTGTGCAAAAAGCAGCCACGGTGGCCTTGCTCATCTCCAGGGAGCAGATACGGTGAGTGGAGGGATTGGGTCTGTGTTGTGGTTTTTATATGATCTTATGGAAATGATGTTTGGCATACGTCATAACATACCACACCACAACATACCACCGCACCGTGTTTTACATTTTTTTTTATAGTACCAAATTTCATAATATTTGAAGAAAATATACGCCATCAAATTATGAACGTTTTGACCCCTATTTTATATTAAACATTACTTATATATTGTTTCAGCAAAGCCTGG
>JAGTTF010005329.1:10672-22791 GCA_019095985.1 Streblospio benedicti | reverse complement strand
GGTTTGTTCTCCTTGGCTACACACACCTTGTTAAGCTCTTGTTGTTGTACTTATTATGGCCACTGTAGGATTAGGGAACAGTACTCTCTTGTACTGATTCTGAGCCAATAGCGGCAGTTCTCTCTTAGACGCTGGATGGGCAGCAAGTAGGTTGTCGACCTATTCCTCGGAATAGGCCCTCATTCACTTGTTCTCTCAAGGTTGGCCTGTGGCCTTCCTTCCTCTCGTAGTCTACCTGCGTGATCGTGTGTAAGGGACGCCTGAAGCACGAGCGTGTCAGCACTGGTGCGAAGTCCTCCCCGAGTGGAGGCCTCTCGTGAAACCCAGGGGTGAACACCGTCTTGGCAGTAGGTAACAAGAACCTAGGCCGGGGCGCATGTGGAGCCTATTACACCCAGGAGGTCAGTTAGAGAACCACCCAGACCTCCCCGAGGGGCCGGTAGTGGGCTTTGCCCTTGACGTCCCTCGGGGAGCCGACGCAGTCAGAAGTAGGGCGAAGTGTGATCGGACAAGGCCGGCGATAGCGTATATTGTCAATTTCTTCACAATAGTTATATTAATATCAGCTAAATTTGATAATGACATGCAATTTATAGCTTATAGGCATCATTCACAAATGCCGCCAGCCATTTTTTTGACGCCACCCCCTTCGCCCGTCAGCAGGAATTAAATCATGTGCAAACATTTCTAGTTTTACAGTATATTTGTTTAATTATTGTAATAATATGCTTCTAAATTTCACAAGTTTTCATACCTCATCTTGGATGCATTGTCCTTGCCACTGTACAATCTTGTGCGGAAGTGATTGCACCGTGTCTCCACCTCCATTTCCAAGCAGTTCAGTTGGAACCCTCTCAAGTCCGTGACGCATCCTTCCCTATTCGTCTTCCTTGACAGCTGATCTGATTCGTGCAACAGAATAGGCTGGCCATATCCACCCCCTCGCTTTGGCAACGACCACAGGAGCACCTATTGTATTGAAAGAAATTCATATTAAATATCAGCATTTACCAAAAAAAAAAAAAACAAATACAAAACCCCAAATGGACTGTCTTCCAATTGTGCATAGCAGCTATATTTTAGTATACTATATCTGTTATGGCACAACCGCGGTATGACAGGCTTATAGATCCTATTACTGAAATGTAGATCAGTACTAGATTGATGTTGACAATACAGCTAAACAAACAATATATCTGAAACTATAATGGAGTCTTACATTTATAATCTACATGAATTATTTAAAATCGTGTATACTCACCAATCATTTCTGCAACCCCCTCTCGGTCAATCTTTCCTGAGTCTTGGTAGGTTCGGGCCCCTGGAACGCCTCAGGGGCTCATTTTTGATAGGGCTGGACAAGTAAGGCTAAATAGAAAATATCAGAATATATTTCATTCATTGCTCAAAATATGTGGTAAATTACACAATTTATTATAATAACAGACCAAACGTAAATATTGTTAGATAAGCCCTAACATCACCACCACATTGTACTGATAGTTTTCAGGGTTGATAAAGAATCCAAAACTAACTATATAAACACCTAATAAAATATAATACTTATAATTAGATTTTAAAAACATTTATCTTGAACTATAAGAAATGGCAATGAATGGATTAAACGTCAAAGGTTAAACTAGCTGGGTATGCAAATCAATATAACACAGCGGCGGCGGTGCCTTAAAACACGTAACTGCGTGGGAGATGAATATTGCAATACAGTATGTCAGTCAGTGAGTACTCTGCAGGTAAACACGGCTCATTGGGGGACGAAAGAGGAAAAACGTGTACTCTCGCCACTGTCAACACTATTTTCTGAATCACTCATATTGGCAGCAAAAAACACAAGTAAATCTTGATAAAAAATATGCTATGTTTACACTATTCGAAATCCACCTTCCCGTTCGTGACGTCACAATGCGGGTTTCCCCAAATTGACCTATTTCAGGCCGAAAACTAGGTCAAATAGTACTCACAACACCTTTAAAACGTCAACCCTCCAAACAAAAACGTGCCCGCATATCTCTGAACGTCTACATAAACTGGCCGCCATCTCGGATTACAAACCAAATGTTTCAACTGTTCAGGCTCCGTATGCAATACACTCTAACGAGGCTATGAATCAACGTAAACATCGTCGTTTTCTTTTCCATTGCATTGAGTTCAAATTCACTACACAG
This sequence comes from Streblospio benedicti, assembly GCA_019095985.1. Lineage (NCBI taxonomy): Eukaryota > Metazoa > Annelida > Polychaeta > Spionida > Spionidae > Streblospio > Streblospio benedicti. Next base: position 20,608 of record JAGTTF010005329.1, on the reverse strand, counting down.
TTCAGACTAACTTCTTGAAACCAGCAACATTGGATTTGCATTTCATAGGTCGTGTTCTAAATTTAGAATATCCAGGGTCGCCAAACCCACAAACAAGAGGGGGTCCTATAGCAAAAATGCGACAGGATTGTTGATTTATATCTTGGGCGTGGTGTGAATTGCCTGTATTTAGAGGTGAAATGTGATGGAACGTATCATTGGTGACTGCTCATTACAAGGGTGGTGATTGGTGATTTGCCCCTAAATCTTGGGCGTGAATAGCCTGTATTTAAGTGTGTGAAATGTGATGAGACCTATTCAATTACACTTCCCTCTGATTGGTGAAAGACAATGAAATGTATTGGTGACTAGTGAATTAGACAAACAATGTTGGTGAATGGATTTTCATCAAGGCTATATACCCCCTCTAAACAACTGTGACTACCGATGATAGTCACTCTGATGTACAAAATAATCGACAGCCATAAGAGAATGATAACAGTATATGTTGCATTAAAGTTAATCTGGAAATATTATTTTTCTTTTGAATATTGAATCACTATGCGCTCACCATGTCAGGTTTTTTAAGTTTACATTTTTATTACAATGTCTAAATATATTATACAAATTAGAGATGTAATGCTCAGCAACCTGCTGGCCCGTGCTATGACTTGTCATTATTATATTCGATTAATACACCCCATATCAACAAGCTACTTTACATTTGTTTCAAAATTGATTATTTACCTTTTTAAAAATAACGACAGGGATTGCATTTCCGAAAGATAGAGCGATCTCAGATCGTTTGTTTCCTCCATCATATTTTTACTCCCGTTTACTCTAATTTGTGGAGATAAATTCTGTCTACCCAGTGTGTCAACAATCATTTCTTCAACAAAGTTGCTAACCATCTGACGTTTTAGTTGAAGGTTGCACAATTTTCAAACGTCTCCTGTACCAAATAACGATCATCTCTAAGCATGGTCCCACGCTCTGGCGCATGTAATTGTTTGTCTTAATTTGTCTAATCATTAAGTCAGCAAATGTTGAAACTACATAACGCATGATTTGAAGATGTGATGGAGTGGCAATACGTCTTTAAGTATTATCTTGGCGTAGGACCCGTTCTGAGGAAGTGTCGCTTTCTCGTTCACCATGAGTTTCTTGGCGGCAGCCATATCAGACAAAATTAACTGGTCATGAAAAACTGTATTCCCTACCCTGTCAATTATCGTGAATCAAAAGAAATGAAGTAAAGATGTAATTGTCGATGTGTTAGTAACCGACACTGCGCTTACACATTTTTCACTTATCGATAGATGACTGAAGATCACTATATGCAGTGTATAGTTCATCTACATGCTCAACCATTTTTGCAATTTCATTTTTCTGTCATCTCGAAATTAAGCCAACTTCCAGTAATGTTTGATGATTGCGTTTGAATTGACACACTCATTTCACAGTCCGTCTCCTCACCACAGCTCACTGATGCACCGTTAGCTGGATTACAGATTCGTGAAATTTTGCTACATGTTTAGCTAGCCGTCAATACTTGCACTAATTTTGACAATAGTTCGGCGAAGAGAGTCTTTTTGGAGGAAAAGTTTCTTGGCAAACAGCATTGAAGGCGAATGTGTGTCCGATCAGGTCAGCAAAACCTGAAAATAAAACATCAAAAATTAGATAATCGTTTTCTTTTTAAACACAATAATGGATCTCTATAAAGATATGTTATACAGTTTTCTGTTCAACCTTAAATTTGATATTCAAATTTTCATTCAATCAAAAACGGTAAACAAAAATAGTGACTATATAAAACTGGTTGTTGTTTGTTTAAATGCAATAACCGATGTCTATGAAATTTGTTATGTCGGTTTTTTTTCAACTTTAAATTGGTTATTCAATTTTTTAATCGAACTAAAAATGGTAAACTAAAAATAGCAACGATATAAAACTGAATGTTCAGTTTTTACATCAACCTAAAATTCATAATACAAGAATCGATCTCTATGAATTTGGTATTTTTGTAAAACAACGAGTGATCGCAACATAAAACCAAATATTTCACCAAAATTCTTGTATATTAATTGTGACACGTACCTCAGGTTTGATTGTTGAGCATTTTTCGCATTTGTCCATCGTCAGTGTCAATGTGTCAGAAAAATTTTCTCAGACTTAATTTTTCCATTTTACGTGTTTAAGATTTTTTTGTAAAGAATTCAATTAACTAGTATGCTATATTCGACTACGTCAATATCGTGTGAGATGTTCTTAAAAAAGCTTTTATTTATTCGAAATTTGTGATAACACGTGATTTCTACTTTTGTGAATGCTTAATTATGTAAACCTATCAGTAACGTTATTCGTCGCTGAAATAAACCATAGCTCTGCCTTTTTACCGACTCTTTAAATGACAAACGCTGTAACCCATTTCACGGTACTAATGTCTTTTGTGTAAATAACAATAAAACGAATGATTTATTGGTGAAATTCTTTTCTTAATTTAATCTTGACTTTATCTGTTTATCAATCGATATCATCGTTTAATGTCATTATTAAGTTGAAATAGAAACATGGCTAAATTGTGTCATTCATCAAGTTCTGATATTAATCAAACATAAAATAATTCGATATTTAAGATGAACAACATCGTAAAATTTGAAAGTATCATGTCGCACGCTTTGACAATAAGATATCGATATATATTATTCGCATTTCGAAAGTGCGATTCATTAAGCAACAAGTTCGATGTTCAATGTTAAACATGAATAAGGAAGAAGTGGAAATGACTTGTCAGAAAAAAAGCGTTTATATCTCAAATATTAGTGTCAGTGATTATTACAATAATTTGTTTAATTAATATAACGCTTACATCAGAAAACCCGATCTGGTTCATGCTGCTAGGTTCTGCTTTGGGATTATTTATTCCTAATCCTAAACTTGACGGTGTCAAATTAACAAAATTGTCTATGGATGCAACAGACTCAAGGAATGTAGTGAAGTGTTGATCATGGATATGACAAAATATATTCAATTGCTTTATACTAATATTAACTCAAGTAGCATTTTCTTCACCCTAAGTAGATATATCTTTATGTTAGAGAAAAACATTAAAATTGGATTATCACAAATAAAAACGCACTAAACCAATTAGATTCATATATAATATATAAGAAAAATCCACTAAGGTTTCCAAGACCGCGAGTCAGAGTGCAGAGACGATTTCAACAAGTTGAAGTCGATCTTAATCGACGTTCATAATTCATCAGAATTTAACGATGGAACAAGATTTATGTATGTCAGTGTAGATATTTTAAGTGAATTAGCTTTTGCTTTCCCGATGAAATCAAAAAAAGCTCAAGAGATATATAAAAGCAACAGAATCCATGTTGAAACAATGGCCGCAAACAGAATTGATATCTTCTGATAGAGGTAGCGAATTTAAATCGTCAACGTTTCAAGAATTGTTATCCCAAGCAATAATGTGAGTCATTACTTTGTCAGAGAATCAGGAAAAGGAATGATTATTGAAAAGTTTTATTAGATATTTAATATCAAGATTGGCGAGATATAAGAAGCAAAAACAAAACTGCTACTTATATTACAGTGTTACTACAGATTATTGACGGATTCAACAAAACATGTGACTCTTCTACAGGTTTCAAAACGGAATGAAGTATTTGTTTTAATAAAAAAATTTTGTAGTGTGGGAAAACTCAACATAGTCTAAATTAGACAAAGCGCCAGTACAGTACAGTGGCCATGTCCAATACTCATCATCATTGCTTTCCAACACCACAAATATTTCTTTTTACATTTTATTTCTATATACATCCAAAAGAAATGTGTAATCAATAGAAAAGTTCGAAATATTAATAAAATTTAATTTTAGTTTTCAAATACAACAAATATGCATTGATATACATTTTTTTTTTGACATTCAGGAATTTGACAAATCTATTGATTAATAGGTCAGGGGACTTTCGATTCTTTAAATACATATACTTATGCTGATGAAAGATAGGTTTCAAAATATAGAAAAAAGAATGGAGAAATAACATAAAACATCTTAAACATTACCAATTTATAAAATCGATATGATGTTTTCCAGTGTTTTTATACTCTGGCTTGTACCCAATTAATTGCGTCCGGCCCATCTGTCCGTCCCTTCCTTCCGTCCAGTTTGTTACCCCTCTACAGGTCGCATCGTTTGAGCTAGGATGCTCAAATTTGGCATGTCCATTGGAAATGGTGACCACAAGAACCCTATTTCACATGGGCCCAAACGGTCCATATTTGGGCCCATTTGGGCCCATTATTAGGTCCATTTTACTAGTGAATCACATTCTTATTACTATTTGAATGCACCATTAAATCAATATTCTATAACCACAAACTCCGACACATCGACTCCAAAAAATGTATCCACTTCTTGGTAATAGATGGTACTGCTATAAATCAACAATCAGCCAATATATAGACAGTGACATTCCAGTGTATTAAACACTGGTTTGCCCTCACCGGGGGCTTTTCATTTAATATGATTGCTATATTGGAGAAACAATAATTTATTTGATGAAGAATATACTTTTTTGGAATATACCAATTCAAATTTAACAAATTGTGTAATGGGAATCATCTCATTTGGTTTATTTTTGTCAATTAGATATTTCTTATAAATGATAAAATTAATTTCACTTAATATATTTATTCAAAACTACTTCATTTGCTATGCCAAGTAGTATATCTTGGGAAGTTAAATTTCTTTTTCTATGTGAGGACATCTGATGAGTAAGTGAATTGAATTGTGATCTACGTCCCTTACAATATATACAGTATGGGATTCAGCTTTTTCTCCACCCAAAAAGATTTGACATAGTTGGTAATAGGTTATTATAGAACTTTACAGTTAAAATCTTTTATCATTGGATCAAAATACATTTCATTTTGTTCAGGTAAAATTGGTAATTAGTAATATCTTCATCAAATAATGCTGACCATTTATTACAACTCTTATTATCAATTATCTTTTGAAATAAGAACCTTATAAAAATCTTTTACATTTTCCTTTTTCATTTTGAAATCTATCTTTTCCCCTTATCTACATGACGTATACTAGAGTTGTTCAAAACTCTTATTTTTTGTATGGTTTGAGACAACTCTTTAGCATATAAATAGTTCCTATAATAACTTTGTTTGATTGATAAATTATAAAAATATCATCTTTTAATGGTGCCATTAATATTTAGTACATCTTTAATGTATATATACCCAGATTCTATAAAATATTTATCAAACATACATTGATTGTTGACTTTAACCAAAGAATTACCCCATATTATGTTATCATATAACTCATTTTTTTGTCTTGGGTTCTTCCATGTTATTTGATGTGCATAAACCTATTACTACTTCTTGATAAAACTTTGGCAGTTTTTAATTATTGGCATGTCAGAGCTATTATAGAATGACATTTTAGAATACAATGTTGTTAAATATCTAACTATATAATTCTTTTGGGATAAATGACCATGTATCACTATTATTACTATTGAGTCTTGGAAACCAAGCAGCCTTTAAAGCTAAGAAATGGCTTTCTAAATATATCATATTAAAACCTCCATTAGCAAACCTGTTGATCATAATTCTTCTTTTTTTATTTTATCTTTAACTCCTCATATAAAACGATAAAATATTCTATTAAGCCTTTGGAATAAGATTATCAGGCGTTGATAAAAGTGATACAGAATAAATAATTTTTTGGCAGCACAAGTGTCTTTAGATGAATAATTTTTCCCTGTATAGTCAATTTTCTCGTTCGCCAAAAAATCAATTATTTTTTGCATATTTTCTATTTTTCATCCCAAGTCATTTTTAGTAGCGTTTAGTCATATCATTTTGAACATAAATTCCTAAATAGCGGATAGGTAGTTTTGGCCAATTTATTGTAGTAAATCTGGGTATATTATTTTTAAGAGCACCAATTAACAAACCTTCTGTTTTGTTAAAATTCAAAGACAGACCGAAACACTTCCGAAATTTTGCATTTATTTAAGGGCATCATTGATGTGGGAATCGTCTTTAAGAAATAGTGTCATCTGCATATTGTGTAATCTTAATGTTCTGACTTGTGTCTTCATCATCTAGACATATCCCTTCAATATTCTTATTTTGCTTGATATAAAGTAACATATATTCAGTACAAATTATAAACAGTAAATCTGATAATGGGCACCCTTGACGAATACCTCTTTGAATATTTATTTCATTCGAGATAAAGCCATTTATTTTTTATGTAACGAGAAGGTTCATTATATATAATTTTTATCCAATGACAAAAGTCATCAAATCCCACCTTTTTTAAACATTTATCGATAAAATTCCACTCCAAAGAATCAAAAGCCTTTTGAAAGTCTAAAACAGTAAGGCACCTGTTTTATTATTAGCATTTACATACTCAATAGTGTCTAGCAATAATCTTACATTTGGTCCAATATAACGGTTATTTATATATGATACTTGTTCCATAGATATCATTTTGGTCATGCAATCTTTTTTAGATAAAACAAATGCTAAAATTTTATAATCCACATTGGACAAGCTAATAGGACGATAGTTCTTAAATTTCTTTCTATCGTCTTTTTTTAAATAACAAAGCTATTAATATTTGCCTATGTAAATTAGATAATTTTCCATTAATGAATGCATCATTAAAAAGAGTTTATCACCATATCTTTTATATCATTCCAAAGAAAATGTAAAAACTCTGAATTTAAACAGTCTAAGCCAGGAGACTTATTTTTTTGATAACATTTTAATCACATTTTCACATTCATTTTTCTGAAATAATTCCTTCGCAAAAATCTGCTTCAAATGAATCTAAACATTTATCCATAGTTATACCATCTAAGTAATCATCTATCTTACTTTTCATCAATGTTTTTTTTCTTTTGTATAAGTTTCTATAGTAATTTGCAACCTTCATCTACAATGTCTTCAGATTTATTAAGTATATTACCTTTAGTATTATATATACTAGAGATGATGTTGTTTTGTTTGATGCTTTTCTCCAGATTGAAGAAAAGATTTTTTGTATTTTTTGTCGCTTAACGTTCAAGATGTTTCATGCGAGCCCGAATGGGATTTCAATCGCATCATTTCATAGTACTCATATAAAGTTGATCGTTTTCATTCCTTTCCAAATTTAAACTTAGATGATCACTTTGAGATAAGTTTTTATTCTAAAAAGTCTGTCTAGTTCTTCTAGCCGTTTTTCACAAATTCTAAATTCATTTTTTCCTTGCTTAGTTATTTTGCTACTCGCAAATTCAATAGAAACTTCCTTTATTCGGAGCTTACAGTAATCCCACAGTAATCTAGGATTAACTGATGCCATTTCTATTTCAACCGAATAAAGTAAATGAATATAATCAATATGCAGTATTCATGTAAACCTTTATTTGAAATTTAAAAAAAACAGAAAAAGACTATAAATATTAATTTAAAGTCGGTGATTATGTTTGTATTAGTTTGGACAAATCAGTATTTCCAAGGGAAGGTGACATAAATTCTCAAAGCAATTATTAATTTATAGATTGTAGATATGAAAAAGACGGGATACCGAGGTATAAGCTAAAAACTGTTCCGGCAGAAGATTGGAGGACTGATTTTTACACAAGAACTGTCTAAGGTCACAAATATAAAGAATAGAGATTTTAAAGTTGACAAATTCATAGGCAGAAAAAAAAAAAAAAAAAAGGTGTTCCTCACGTACTAATCAAGTTTTGACGGCTATGATAACTAGATCAGAAGTGTTCAAAGAACACGGCGTCGCTTGGACAACGTTGATTTATATGAGCAATTAAGATATATAATGAAACGATGCATACTTTACTGTTAATCAAGTTCAACTGTTAAAAGTTGAGTAAAATGTTATGGAAATCTTGATTAAAAGTACACAATACTGTAATCAGCCACAAATGAGCATGGTGCATGAGTATGCTGTATTGATTTTATTAATTTGCAGCAGGTTTATATTTATTGATTTTATCATGTTGGCTCTAGACATTGCTGCTAGGCTGAGAAATTGATTTTTCTATTGTTGGCTAAGTGCATCTATATATATAAAGGAAGATTTTTTTGCGTCACAAAAGGCTTTTTAACCACAAGACATTTTACTCAAATTGTGTATGTACAATCAGGACAATTTGCTGGTCGTTATAATGTCACATTTAAAACCAAATATATTGGTTTTAATGATAAAAACAAGAAAAAAGAATTTTGTAGAAGGTTGCTTAGAAGGCCATGTTTGTTAAAGGTCGTAATACGCAAGCGTTTTGTATATGTCAAACGCACATTGCACGCACACACGTACATAAATGAGCTAGTTGAATATAAGTGAAATGTCATAAATGGCCTTCTAAAAAATACACAATTTAATTGGCAGGCGTCCAAAAATCAAATCACTTTGGTGTCGCCTGAAGAGGATATTCGAATCCAACAGAACTCATAAAGCTCATATTTGACAACTGATGCTGATGGAGAACTATCGGCGTTGATCTTAGAAGTCAAGGTTTTCAAGAAGGGCTAAAAACAACATGGATACTCAAAAGAATGAACACTTCCCTCATCTTCTGTTTCTTCATTCATAATATATATTAAATTTTTAGATACCAATAAAACCATTGGGGCTCACATTTTGGCGAGACTTTCGCTCTTTTTTTCACAAGCTTCTTCAGGCCCCAATGACAAATCACAGCCACAGCGGTCACATGACTAACTAAAGACTGTCATTCAGCCTGAAGAAGCTCTTGTGAAAAGAGCAAAAGTCTCGCCAAAAATGTGAGCCCAAATGGTTTCTATTGGTATCTAAAAAAAATTCTAACATGGATACTAATTTGGCTAATGTGGTGGGTAAAGCTAGCTGGTATAACAGGGTCATGCAATGTTGAGTTCTGCGGCCCCCACTTTGCTAGACTTCAACACCAGAGAAGGTTATCTACCCCCACACCCCCTTTGCAGCTCATGTACAGAATGGCTCACCCCACAGTATCTCATCATAGAAGCTGCGGAGGCCACAAACTTGGCGGATCTGAGCTTTGTCATCGACAAATCGAACTTCAGATTCCTGTAATGAAAATAAATCCTACCCCGGCCATACATAGACAGTTTGACGGATGAAGAACCGGTGAGATTTCAATTTGACAACATTGACGGAGGCAGTATTCCATCCCAACCGCATCCATCACAAATTTTTTAACAAAGTCTACAACAGGAAAATACCCCCTGTGTATTTCTCGTCGGGTGTTTATGATGAAGCAGCTTTGGTGGGGGAGACATCTCCAAAACAGTCTTTGGACGTCTACAGCAGCAATGATTGAGCAGCTTCGCGTTTTTACGTCAATAGCACGTTGGTTCGAGAGAAATTAACCGCGTTTTTGAAAACGATCTGTTTCTCTCACCATACAGAACATGTATTGCGTTTTTGAGTGTCAGGACAAAAAACCATGTTCTCACTTTTGAGAGATTTAAGCATGGCTGCAGTTATTTTGCTTTTTGGATATGCTGGAAGGCTGTTTTGCAGGTAACTGCACCTCAAATTTGTTGCAATCTGGTTTTGTCAATGTCAAAATCAAATTCACCAACAAATTGGCATCTATCGCTGTGTTGATGTTATATGCTTTGTCACCAGACACCGAAGGAATTAATGTAAAAGAGATCTTGGATACCAAGAACCCTGCAGTAAACATGGAACTATTACATTGCGGATAATCTTTATATCTACTGTCAACTGTATTAATTGCTGGAAGTTCAATGTCGGGAAAGTCGATATTTTGTAAAAATATTGAATTTCAAGATTACGTTTTCAGAAAAAACCCAAATAAAATTGTTCAAAGGATCGTTAAATCCTTTTCCAAAAAACCAATATAAAAAAATTAGGGTTTGGAATTTTTTTTT
>JAGTTF010005328.1:0-19418 GCA_019095985.1 Streblospio benedicti | reverse complement strand
GTGAGTTCGAATCCACGATCTTCCAAAGTCCCTTTACAAGCAACACTGACTTTCGTTTCAATTGGTGGAAGACAAGGACCCGGGTGCTTCGGTAGAAGCCACCGGGTAGTCGCCCTGTGAAATTGTGAAATTGTCCATTAGTCCAGTGGGACTGGCCCCGTGTGCAAGACACTGGGGGAGGGGGCTACTGCCCGGGAATTTCGAACTCAGATAGTTGGGTATGTGTGATCTGGATGGTGGGAAAGTTAGATCTGAGAATTCTTACAGGTCCCTCAGTCACCGAAAGCTGACTATGGGATGGTTTACTCGGGGAGAATTCCTGATCTGATAACCCTGTGTCCCTGAAACACTGACGTAGTATAGAAACTCCCTAGCTCACTCTCCAAAGCAGCCAGTAGCACGAGGTGATGGCGACTCTGGGTGGTGCCCGCATCCCTAGTGGGATAGGTTGAATATGGTACCCGATCGGGGCTGTTGTGAAAGTGAGATTGTCACATAAGTGGGCTGGGTGTAGAGGAGAAGGGAGTTGGGGGAGTCTGTAAAGAAAGTGCTTCATAGACACTTGCATCCTGCAATGATCACAGCATGCCAACAAACGAAGTCGGTAGGGTGCTTGTCTGATTAAGGCTGGCACGATTGGTGAAGCTAAATATAGCGACAGGTGTCAGACAGTGTGGTTGCGCAACGCAGCATATAGGCATATAGGCGAAGTTGAAGTGTGTGTCCTTCGTCATGGGAGATTGGTCTAACGGTTAGCACACCCAACTAAGGCATATAAGACCGGTCTGAATCATAGCCGGGAGGTTGTGAGTTCGATTCCACGATCTTCCAAAGTCCCTTTACAAGCAACACTGACTTTCGTTTCAATATGTTATCCAGGTATTGGTGTAAAGAAAGTGCTTCAGAGACACAATGCATCCTGCATTGATCACAGCATGTCAACAAACGAAGTCGGTAGGGTGCTTGTCTGATTAAGGCTGGCACGATGGTGAAGCTAAATATAGCGACAGGTGTCAGACAGTGTGGTTGCGCAACGCAGCATATAGGCGAAGTTGAAGTGTGTGTCCTTCGTCATGGGAGGTTGGTGTAACGGTTAGCACACCCGACTATGACATATAAGACCGGTCTGAATCATAGCCGGGAGGTCGTGAGTTTGATTCCACGATCTTCCAAATCACCTTTACAAGCAACACTGACTTTTGTTTCAATTGGTGGAAGACAAGGACCCGGTGCTTTCGGTAGAAGCCACCGGGTAGTCGCCCTGTGAAATTGTGAAATTGTCCATTAGTCCAGTGGGACTGGCCCCGTGTGTAAGACACTGGGGGAGGGGGCTACCGCCCGGGAATTTCGAACTCAGTTAGTTGGGTATGTGTGATCTGGTGATGGGGAGGTTAGATCTGAGGATTCTTACGGGTCCCCCTGTCAATGTAGGTTGACTATGGGACGTGGTTTCGCCGGGGGATCGCCAGGCGGGTTGGCACTGGTAGCTGAAAGTTGTACAGCACCGTGGCGCCGGGATCTCGCCGTGCTGAGTGTACCGGGAGAATCAAGGATCTAACAACCCTGTGTCCCTGAAACACTGACGTAGTATAGAAACTCCCTAGCTCACTCTCCAAAGCAGCCAGTAGCACGAGGTGATGGCGACTCTGGGTAGTGCCCGGATCCCTAGTGGGATAGGTTGAATACGGTACCCAATCACGGTAAGGGGCTGTTGTGAAAGTGAGATCGTCACATAAGTGAGCTGGTTGTAGAGGAGAAGGGAGTTGGGGGAGTCTGTAAAGAAAGTGCTTCAGAGACACAATGCATCCTGCATTGATCACAGCATGCCAACAAACGAAGTCGGTAGGGTGCTTGTCTGATTAAGGCTGGCACGATGGTGAAGCTAAATATAGCGACAGGTGTCAGACAGTGTGGTTGCGCAACGCAGCATATAGGCGAAGTTGAAGTGTGTGTCCTTCATCACGGGAGGTTGGTGTAACGGTTAGCACACCCGACTATGACATATAAGACCGGTCTGAATCATAGCCGGGAGGTCGTGAGTTCGATTCCACGATCTTCCAAATCACCTTTACAAGCAACACTGACTTTCGTTTCAATGGGAACATAAAATATAGTCTATACGACTCTGTATGGTACCCAATGAATTTGAGAATGTGTAGCTAACCTTCGTTTTATGCAAAGATCTAAAGCTATATTTAAGGTTTAGAAAACGAATAAATTGTTTGAAGGTTTCTCTTGACCGATCAATATTTTGCACTTTTCTATACGCTGTATGTATAGCACCTACCAGCTCTAAGGTGGATGGGTCAGTGATATCATTTTCAAAAAGGGCAATAAATTTGATTCAATCTAAAGTAATAGCCTAACCAATCAATTTGCTATCATGCCAACTTACAGGTAGCACATATCATAATTTCAAAGATAAAAAATTTAGCACTAACAACTTTCTTGAACTGTGGTCATTAGCCGATGCCCTTGCAAATAAGCTATTGACCGAGAATAGCAAATCTTTTTGGATAGAAATTAAGAAGGTAAATTGCTTGGGAGGAAATTTATTTCTGAAAGTATTGAAAATGTGTCTGGGGAAAAAAAAGGTCGCAGAATGTAAGAATCACTATTCAAAGTTATTGAACTCAAACACTGACACTTAATATAACGCCGTTGTATTACAGAGTATGAATATTATACCAGCTAGGTGTGATATAAAATGTAGTGTCAGTGATATAGCTGAAGCTGTGAGTGGTCTCAAGTTAGGTAAAAGCTCGGGATTAGAGAAGCTGCAAGCAGAACACTAGATCAAAAGTGCTCAGAGAGCACAGCATCGCTAGAGCAACAATGACCCATGGGCAATAAAGATGTTTGCTTTGCAATCAAAGCAGAAAAAGCCTTACTTGATGCGTGACTCCTCCTACATCTGTGTTGTTGGCATTGGATTGCAGGTGCTTTCTAAACATGGCTAAAGTAAATATCATATTGCCCATGAGTCGACATTAATATTGTAACACTGTGCTCTCCGAGCACTTTTATTCCAATATAACCACAATGCCAATTGATGGTCACGTTTCGAACGGCATTGAAAATAAAGTGGAAAAATAGAATGAAAAATAATCAAAATGGCCCTCTGAAAGGTAAACTCTAATTGGTGCAGCCATTACCCATGATCCTCTCCGAGGCTCACGGGCACCACGCACCGAGTAAGCGAACGGAGCACAAAGTCTAATGAAGGCTAGTAGGAGGCAGGATGCATAGAGACAGTCAGTTGCCAAATAAACTCCAAACAAACTTGACGCGTTGTTCTCAGTACCTCAAGAAAGGAGAAGTCACGAATTGAATCGACCTTTCATTGAAACTTCATGTTTTGCAGATCATGCCTATTCAGCCGAGCACTCGTCTCTGCACCACGGGACAACACGCCGATCTCATCAACAACCATACAGCACCGTGCGATACCATCACATTCGCGTGCCACACTGAGGACCGGCAACTCGCGTCTCGGCTGCTCCCAAAGGACCAGCAGCCACATCAACAAGCTCCAGACCGCGCAGCCGCACCCATCTGCGACCCGCGTCTCGACTGCTCCCAAGGGACCAGCAGTCACGTTAACGAGCTCCAGGCCGCGCTAAAACCACACCCGCCTGTCAATCACGTCTGGCGATTCCCCAGGGAGACGCCAACTTGATAACGAGCCCCAAGCCCGACGATACGAGCGATCATCAATAAACGTCGTTACACCGAACATATGGACAACACAAGTACAAGTAAGTCAATTAATCCCCAACTTGCTGATGCTTGTGCGATCTGCAAAGAGCTTGTTCTATTCCAAACTAAAGAACAAGTACACGAATTTCTCACCAACCCCGTCTGCTCTGATGAATGCTCACACCACGATGACGAGGACATATTCCCCACCTACATCAGTTTTCCCGGGACCTGTAAAATTTGTGAAGTCATTATCGACTTCCCAACATCAAAGGCACTGCGAGCATTTAAAGAGCGCCCCATTTGCTCTGACGAGTGTGTATTTCTCGACTACGAGAACCTCCCGTACGTAGCTCCAGATCCCAACCAGCCACGTCGCCGCCACAAAACTGTCCAGCCCCTGCGCCGTAACCCACACCGCAACCCACGTAAGTCGACAAAGATCACCGACTTCATAGCAACTTGCATCTCCTGTGAGACGTCATTATTTTTCCGATCTAAACTCGAGCTAGATCGCTTCCGGGAGGTGCCACTTTGCTCATTGGAGTGCTATTTCTTGGACCAGGAGTGGGTATAGAACACACCCCACATCACCCCAGAATACGTCCCCCACTTCCCCAACAACTAGCGCCACTTACATCATGGACTCTGAGCCGGAAATTCACAAGAATAATTCCGACCTGTGCGGCGACCTCGACACCACGGTGCCCCATGCCAGGTCAGACAACAACATCGCCCTACACCGGCACACAGCGACCACGGGCTGGCTGGACACGGATGTCTACAACAGAAATCTCCACACAGCGCCGCTGCAGCGCACCTCGTCGGCATCTCAGACGCCAACCACCAGGACAGGCTCCACATCGACCTCCACCCCCAACCCGCCCGCCACAGTCAGCCCCGCCACCTCCCAAGCAACAGCGCTAACTGGCGCTAAAAATGCGACACCAAGGGACATCACAAATGTCCAAAACACAGCACCAAACACCAGCGACCACGCCAGCCCCCACGCTGACATCGCCTGCCCCCGAGAGCAGCGCGCCCTCAGACCCGGGCGCCACGTCCCACGCAAAAGTCAAAACGCCAGCTGGACCCACGCCTCACGAGGAGCACCTACCCAAACCGTACCTGGGCCCAGCCGGCCTACATCAAAGCCTGGTGGACCAGTTCTCACCTGTGACCATCAAAGCCCGACAGCCACAGACCGAAACAAATGACCCTATTAATACAAACATCCCAGCTGACCATGATGCGAGTGACTCGTCAGGAGACATTCCACCTGGCCAGCAGACACCAGTCACATGCGATGACCTCCGCCAGCAGTACATTCCGCTCCAGGTGAAAGATAATGGCATAAACAAACGCCCTTTATCCGATGCGCCAAGCTGGATTGGAATTTTGCGACCACCCATCATACGGACCACCTGGACATGAGCGCTACAATCAATACCCTTTCTACGACCGCCACAGGCCTACACACTTGACTCGGCCTGATCGCACCAATATAATGATGGAAGCCATAGTAAACCTGCAACAACAATACAGGTCTCTCGGCTCACTCAGCAAACAACACGCCTGCCCGTTAGCATTCTCTCTCTCCTGTGCGCCACTCCAACTCAATCACACCTACGGATGTTTCGGACATGGTCAACCACATGCTGGACACCTTCACCACCACCCAAAAACAGTTGATCACCAACCTCCACGCAGACTTCAAAAGGGTTATGACCCAGGCCACATCTGAACTAACCGCTGATTTCCCTACATCCATCGAAAAATCAGGGCTCAAACTAGCCACCTCCAAATGCACCTTCGGTGCGATCTCGTGCGACTATTTAGGACACACGATCACGTCCGATGGAATCAAACCCTCAAAAGCACACACAGACGCAATCACCTCATTTCCAACCCCCTCTAAACCCAAGGAACTAAAAAGTTTCCTTGGCATTTGCAGCTATTTTTCGAACTACATACCAAAAGGGGTGACAAAGTAACCCCCCTCCTCAACCTTCTCAAAAGAGGCGTTAAATGGGACTGGACTTCAACTTGCACCAAAAGCTTCGAAGCGCTAAAATGAACACTAGCATCGAGACCACTGCTTCATTTTGCAGACCACACCAAACGCTTTTTTCTCTTTACCGATGCAAGTTTTTCAGCCATAGGCAGAGCTCTTATGCAACAAGACAAAACAGGAAACCTAGTGCCAATCGCCTATTGTGGACAATCACTCACAGAACCAGAACGCAAAAGAGACAATCTGGAGCTCGAAATTCTAGCAGTGTGCTACTCCCTTGCTCAGTTTGACTACTACCTCAGCTACAACAAATTCACACTTTATGTGGATAACAACAGCCTCACCAAAATTCTTGCCAATGAGAAGTGACTCACCCCAAAATCAGCAAGGTGGGTGCTTTTTATCAGCGGGTATAACTACGAAATACACCACATCAAAGGCACCAAAAATGTACTAGCAGATGGACTCAGTCGTCGCACCTACAACATCACGCACAAGCCAGCTGATGACAAGCTGGACACGTTCCCTCTGCGCTCTGCAGACATCTCAAACATCACCCGATCGGCTTCAAAGAACAAGAACAATCAACACGATCGACAGTTCGCCGATCCAATACCGACAGAAGCAAATCAACCACCACCACAAGATCAAAAGTCAGCAAATATCCAACCCCCCGCACATCCATCAAAAACAAAAAAATTAGTGACATTTCAAGAAGAATCACACCCTCAGCGCGAAACATCACATCGCAATACCCCCTTCCCTCACGGCCTATCGCCACAAGATTTTCTAATAGCACAACAACAGGACAAATATTGCCAAGACCTCACAGCCTACCTCAAACATCGCACAGTACCACCAACTTCAAAAAGGCGCCGCCGCGTATACGGAAAGGCAAATTCCCTTTGCCTTTTGGGCACACCAGAGCTACTGTATAACATCTCACCTGACAACAGAAATTCCAACACATCACCACATCTTCGTCTAGTTGTGCTCACTGCAATGCAACAAACAGTCATCAAAGCGGTACATGATTCACACATAGGCACCCACTTCGGATTCGACAAAACCCTTGACCTCATCAAACGCACATATGTATGGCGATTTATGGGAACCATGGTCAAAAGATACATCGCGAACTGCATCACCTGCAACAAAGCAAAAAATTCACTGCCCCTCCAGCACGCACCAGGACAGCCCGTACTGTCACCCCTGGCCCCGTTCTACAAAGTAGGGGCAGATCATATCAGTAAATTCGCCATGACAGCCAATAAAAACTTATACATCGCTATGATTGTCTGTCATACCAGTAGGATGGTGTGTGCTTGGCCAACAAAACCCACCTCAGCAGCAGAATTCGCAAAAGGTTTTGTCAAAAATGTCCTCGCCATCCACGGCGTAAACAACACAATGACTTCTGATCGCGGTAGCAACTTTATAGCAAATGTGTGGAAAGAATCGGCCTCATCATGGGAATGGACCTCAAGTACAGCAGCCTGTTCCTGCCCCCGTCCAACGGACAATCGGAAAGGCAAAATAAAATTATAACAAATATTTTGCAGTGTGTTTGCCAAACAAATCCCCGTACATGGGATGACATGCTTCCCATTGTGAGTTTCAATGTGAACAACACAAAATCACGTGCCACCGGATTCTCACCACACAAAATAATATATCTACAGTAAAAACCTACATCAAATAACCGACATGTCACCCCTTTCATACAAACCTCTCCATCAACAGGCCGCCGACATTGATACGCTCAGCAACAAGCCATGGCTGCCATCAATCAACACAACCTGACCATGCTCGACCACCACAAGCGCAATGCAGCACCTACCTCCCCGCTCAAGGAAGGAGACATTTGCTTTTGGTGCAGACCAGCCCTCGATGACCCCCATAGCAACAAAAAACTACAATCGATCAATTGCGGGCAATACAAAGTCGTCAAACGAAGTCCACATCAAGTCTACCTGCACGACATCACCACCGACAAACCAGTGAAAAACCCAGTCAGTGTCTCACACATAGTTCGCCCTTCCCACTTCTACGGAAACTAACTTACTCACCACACCATCTCAACCATTCTCGGCCTGCGCCAAGGACATCAACACAACTTCACCCCTGAAATAGCAGTGCTCCACGCTAACCTGGTCAAACGCAGACCCTGCGCCTAGGCAGACCCAAAACGGGACGTTCGGCAGCGATGATCTCACTTCTCACCGCATGCCCGCTACAACGATACAAGCCTAGGGTGTCATATCGTTGCAGTTGCCATCAACTAGGTTTAGAGACCTGCGCGCATGCCGTGTCCAGCCAGCAGCCCCGTGCGAGCGCACTCCCATCAGCATCTTTTCTCATACACCACAGCGACCACGTGGACAAGTCACACTGCATCCTAGTCAAAATGGTGCATCCGTTGCCCCCCCCTCAAATGTCAAGTGCCAAGGCCTCCCACATCAACCTGTACACCAAGCAGACATCTTGTAAACATAGACCCACTAATTATCAACAAACACCTCCTCCCTCCATCACAAGTGTGCAGCGGCGCTGCCACGACTAGTCTAGCTGCCACGAAATGGTTCCGCATGAGCGCGGTTCCGCACGCACTATATAACAGCAATCGGCCACAGCATAGTCACTCTTCGCCCACGACTATGACAAAAGACTTCACCCATCACTCCTCAACACCAGCCGACACCACGATCGTCTCAACTTGACGATCATACATCATCAACTATAACACGAACATCACTACATCAGGAGCCTTATACCGCCACTTAATGGCTCGGCCAAGCAGACAAGAAAACTGCTTGTAACCCAAACTCATCGGCTCATGTGCTCTATGCAAGACACTCATCTTCTTAGACCACCAACCTACTATAACTATTATATTTTATTATGCCACCTTATATATTTCAATTAGATGTAGCATATACGTTCTGTGCACATGTATTCAAAATACACCTTATTACTTAGAACAACGATTATAATCATATCTTATATTTTATTCTTAGTTACAATGCTTCATGCGCTCTTATTGTATTAGAACAATTTAACTACGCTTATATTATGTAAATAACTATATATTACATGTATGTATCATTGCTTATCGACTGTCAGCGCTTCCTTCCTCCACATCGCTCACGCTCTATCAAATCAAATCTAGAAAAAGATTACATCTTTTTCCATTTAAGGGGGGTAGAATGCAGCCATCACCCATGATCCTCTCTGAGGCTCACGGGCACCGTGCACTGAGTAAGCGAGCGGAGCACAAAGTCTAATGAAGGCTAGTAGGAGGCAGGATGCGTAGAGACAGTTGCCAAATAAACTCCAAACATACTTGAAGCATTGTTCTCAGTACCTCATTAGCAAAGTACCAAAATTAAATACTCTTGATGTTCAATAGGCATGTAAGCATTGTACAAAGTTTGAATGCTTTCTCATAAGCATCAGCAAAACTATTGCAGAAAATGTTGAAAATGGACCTAAAATGCCACTATGGAAGGCACACTTTAATTGGCAAAGTGCCCAAAATCGAATCACTTTGGTGTTGCGTCATACCAAATAGTTGTGTAAAGTTTGAACGAAATAGGGCGAAGCGTAAAAGCTCTAGCTTGTCCGGAGACAAACATACATACATACATACATACATACATACATACATACATACATACATACATACATACATACATACATACATACATACATACATAGTTACAAACGAACGAAACACAAGGCTTTCGCTTCAGCTGCTGAAGCGACGCAATTATAAATTAGATGCGTCTATACTACTCTGTCTTTTAGCCATGCTTTTTAATAGTATGTTGATGCATGAGTACTTACCAGAATGTGCTTTGGATACATGTATTATACCAATTTTGAAGGATAAAAAGCGTGTTTCAACAAAAGAATAACTACAGTCCTGTAGCATTAACTGCTGTGTTTTCTAAGATAATTGAATGTGTAATTTTATCTAAATATATTGATTTGTTAAACAGTGATGATAACCAATTTGGTTTTAAGCACAGGCATAGTACTGATGTGTGTGTGTTCACATTAAAGCAGATAATTGAGTTCTATCATTCTTTGTCAAATCCTGTATATGTATGTTTTCTTGGTGCCTCTACGACTTTTGATCGCTTAAATCAATGGACTTTATTCTATACGTTCATTCAGAGAGGTCTCCCTCTTATTATTGTTAGACTTTTTGTCTATTCCAAGGGTAATTTGTTGATTTCAAAGTTTAAGAATTGTTCAGATGATGTCAAACAAGTATTGTTTAGAGCATTTTGTAATAATGTGTATGGTGGACACCTTTGGTCTAATTTTTCAACTGATAATATGAGCAAATTAAATGTAGCTTTTAATGATGTATACAGAAAATTATTTAAAGTCAAAAGAGGTACAAGTATATCTTGTATATATGTACATAATAACATTGATAGTCTGAAAACTATTTTGAGGAAGGCTTGTTATGCTTACGCCTGAGATTATTGAATCAGCGAATATGCTGATTCAAGCTATCATCAATTCAGTTTTCTTTTTCAATGTATCTTCTTTAACCATGCTCTGGTATAAAGAATTGTTTGTTTGACTTTTTATCATGTATGTTTTATATGGATTTTTGTCTGAAATAAAGTTATACCCAAGCCCCGATTGGGTTTGTTAAGACTATACACACGAGGTCTGTAGGCTATGAACTTAAATCAGAATTCAGCCAAAAATTCAGCACGAAATTCAGCCAAATGCACCTGGATGACCCCAGTTTTGCGTAAGGTTTTGAACGAATGACGTACATCACGTTCAGATAGCTACGTCACACGTATGTTGATAAACGCGATCGCTGCACCTACCTACTCAATTGTGGATAACGTAACACTTTCATATCACTACCAGTCGCACGTGAAAATTTAACATTGGGGGATTAGACACTTCTGGGAAGGATTTTCTACGTCTGCTGCGAAAAATTAAGGAAAAAGAATTATTACGAATTTTTTATTATGATGGAATATGATAAACTAGATCAAAGTGTTCAAAAGAACCCTTTCACGATTTATATGGGCAATTAAGACATATGATGAAACGGTGCATACTTTACTGTTAATCAAGTTCAACTGTTAAAAGTTGACTAAAACGTTATGGAAATCTTGATTAAAAGTACACAATACTGTAATCAGCCACACATGATATTGTGCATGAGTATGCTGTATTGATTTTATTAATTTGCAGCAGGTATATTGATTTTATCATGTTGGCTATATACATTGCTGCTAAGCGCTGAGTATTGATTTTTACTGATATTCAATGCACTTAGCCAGCAAAAAAAATCAATACTCATGCACAATATCATTTGTGGCTGAATATGAGGTTTTACGTGACGTAGAACGTGACGTAGAACGTGACGTAAAACGTGACGTAAAACGTGACGTAAAACGTGACGTGATACGTGATACGCGTGATTCTCTCTGGCTAAGTGCATTGAATATCAGTAAAATGTCATAAATGGCCTTCTAAAATACACAATTTAATTGGCAGAGCGCCCAAAATCGAATCACTTTGGTGTCGCCTCATACCTCACAGTTGTGTAAAGTTTGAACGAAATCTGTGGAACGGTAAAAGCTCTAGCTTGTCCGGAGACATACATACATACATACATACATACATACATAGAAACAAAGTGATCACAAGGCTTTCGCTTCAGCTACTGAAGCGACGCAATGAATACGAAAGATTGTCATAAAGTATAGAAAATATGAGGACGCACACAAGTAGTATAGAGAGAACTCTATATAGTTATAGACACTATAAGCCGATAGTGGCTGCCTCCATTAATATCTTCTTTTTATTACGCTCATGTATAATAGAGAAAAAAAATGAAACACAAGTTGAAGAATAAGTATAGAGCTATATAACATCTGTCTATCACACTTTCATAGCTGTTAATGATGGCTGATGTAAGTCCACGTGCGCAAGTTCACTTCACTGTACATGATTCGTGATTTTAATAAAATGTTAGCACTATGGGAATACCAGCAGAGGAACATAGGCCACAAAATCCTCCCATTTTTTTTTTTTTTTTTTTTTGTACAATGATGCTTGCACGGCACACGGACAGATGTTTGGTTTGTGTCTTCTAAAATAGTTATTTGATGACAATTCAAATGTCGGTCACAGATAAGGTGTTTGACAGCAGTCTTATGAAAACTGGGCTCCGTATATCGTGTGTTTCTTTGAAAACGAATAAAATGATGGTGTCAACTACGCAGATATTTTCCCATCCCGGGAATAAACAATCAATGTTTTAAAATGTTTTCACTCAGAAATCGGATTCAGTAGTAAATTTTACACAGATGTATGAAGAATTACGCAGTTTTATAAGCTCCACAACCTTAAATACTGAACTATTCCTGTATTGATAAACGTACATTCGCAGACCAGTGGATTTCAAATGGCAACGTTCAGTGGGATAATGACAGCTAGTATCCACATTAAACTGTTTTTATTTGTGTAATTACTTCTCCATAGCCGATATGAAAGTGTTACGTTATCCATTATTGAGTACAGTAGGTGCAACCACCATGTTTATCAACGTACGTGTGACGTAGTAATCTGAACGTGATGTACGTCATTCGTTCGGGGTCACCCGTACTAACACGGGGTCATCCGGTGCGTTTTGCTGAAAATCGTGCTGAATTCTGAGTTGAGTTCATAGCCTACAGACTTCGTGCGTATAGTCTTAACCAACCCAATCGGGGCTTGGGTATTAGTCTAATCATGTTCATATTGCACATGCATATATTGGTCGTTCACATATTTTTCGGCATACAAGAAAAACAGAGTTTACTCATTTCTGAATCCTACCACAGTAATAATGTATAGTTATCCGGAATCTATGTTTTTCAACCTATATGTGGACATACAATACGAATCTTCAACTATTATGATACCTTTGTTGTTTACGTTTTTATTTTTATTACGGGAATTTTCCTTGTCAACTTTAATGCAGAAAAATGAGTATTCGATTTTTTAACGTTCCTGACGTTATTTATATTATTTTCATTATGAACGCAAGCTTTTATGAGGAGCATAAGTTGTTTTGGTCTTGAGTCAAGAAATTCATCACCTGTTAAACCATGTTATTTTGTTCTCATTGCTTATTTAGGCTTCAATAATTCTATTTAATGTTTAAAAATGTATATAGCATAGAATGATTGGGTATAATCGGCGGTAATCAAATTTAAAATTTCGTATGAATTATATCAGAAATGCAGGGCTCCCTATCTAGACTAGAATCACGCGTGCTGTGCAAAACGTAAACAAAAGACGCCATGACGTTTGGTAAGATATTGTCGATTCAGTAATAGTTTCTCCTTGCCTACAGTTATAAGGAAGCTTTTGTTACTTAGTTTGTAGGGACATATTAGGTTGTGACATGTAGTTTTAGCGGGAATAGCAACGGATGCTGGTTGATGGACATGAAAAGCAAAAACACAATATTTCTTGTATATCGAAATATATGTGAACGGCAAGTATTTCAATTGCTCCTTTATGCGACACCGTATTTGTTTTTGCCGAAGTAAACATTTCATATGAATAAATCAAGACCCAAAGACGAATCTCTATTTCTCATAATCCGTCACACACGGTGCTGTAACTTCTGTCTTCAGCGTCTTTTTCTCATGAAATTTACAGATCACAAAGATTTTATCGATCCAAACAACATCTGTGAAAATGGTTATATGACACGACCTAGTTTGGAAATAGAATGGCTAAACACGACGTTCTTGTAAAAACACTCTACTTTAACTTCGCAGCAGATTTAAAACGTTCTTAGCCTAGAAGTTCTGTTTTTTGGCTACAGATTCGAAATTTGTCACTTATCACCGTTCAAACCATGTACACATTTGGGAGTACATTTAAAACCACCTGCAATAGATTTCTTGATCTACAGAGTTAATCTTGTCACAAGGCTTTCCTTTCATATTTTAGTTTGATCGTCCTCTTTATCAGTGATGAATGAACACCCCAAGATACTTGGTATTCTCCACAAGTGGTACAATTTCACTTCCAAGTGATACACAAGGAACGTGAAGATTTTTAAAAAGTTTAGGTTTGAAACACATATATTTGGACTTCTTCCCATTAGTGTGACCCATGACATAATGTGATCTGCAAATTTACTACATATGTCCAATAATTTCCTGAGAGCACCAGGACAGGGAGCAACAACACATGTGTCATCTACATGCATAAAATTATTATACAATATACCTTTAATTTTGCATCCCACATTAGAATTATTCAACAAGATAGAGATATCATTCATATACATAATAAATGAAATTGGAGACAATATGCCGCCTTGACGGACACCATTTCTTACTTTGAAGGACCTCGATAGTGACAACCCTCATCTAATGTATTATTCCTGATTTGTATACCAAAACATCATGAGCCGAACTGTTGATATGTGAAACACGGCGAACAAGCGAGGGCTTTCTGCACAAAAATTCGGCCTATATGTAGCCCACTACTCATTTCGACAGTTTGTTTGTTTGTGTGGGTTTTTTTTGTGTGTGTGTGACATTGCCTGATAGAATGTCTTAAATTTTCTGCACATGAACCAGACATAACATGAGGGGTTTGGGCCTTAACCATATGCTTATATATACATATTATCTATATATATAAAAGAAGAGGTGATTTTTTGTATCACAAAAGGCTTTTTTTAACCACAAGACATACGTACTCCAAATTATGTATGTACAATCAGGACCACTTCACATTTCAAACCAAATAAATTGGTTCGAATGATAAAAACAAGAAAAAAGAATTTTTAGACAGGTTACTTACAGGGCCATGTTTGTTAAAGGTACATAATACGTTAAACGTTTGTATATGTCAAACGTACGTTGCACGTCACACGTACAGTCATACAATGAGGGAGCTGGGGAGGGTGGTGATGGTGATGGAGGTCCGTTTTATATGCTCCGTACCTGTTTTGAGGAGGGGTGTTGGCAGAAAGGGTGTGTGTGTCCATATGGCTGGGGGGGGGGGGTGGACGGACATGGCTGGTGTTCATATGGGTTGGGGGTATGGCTGGTGGCAAGGCAGGGAGGAACATTTAATCTGTTCCTGATCCCATCAATTTCAACCCGAGCAGTAGCAGAAAGGGGGTGATTGAGATGCACATTTTCTGGTCTGCAAGTGTTAACCAGGGGTAGGAGGAAGGGTAGGGATGAGTGGGACATTTAATCTGCTCCGCACTTGTTTACCATGGGTAGCAGTAGCTGGGGGAGGGATATTGGAGAGATCAATCATTGCCATATTTAGTACATTTAGTGTGTAAATGGCTGTGACATATGACGATGGGAGGAAGGCGATGGAAGTGTATTTAATCTGTCACAGGCCTGTATACTGACGAGAACTGGTTCGAGGGATGTCAGACAGGAGGAAGGATGGGGAAAGAGGAGCATTTAATATGTTCCGGATCTCATCTGTTTCAACCCGAGCAACGCCGCGTAAACAGCTGTATATATAAGCATATGCTTAAGACCCAAACCCCTCATTATGTCTGGTTGATGTCCAGAACATTAACAGTAAAGACATATCCTATAAGACAATTTCACACACAAAAAAAGCAACAAAAACAAAAAAAATTGTCAGAATGGGTAGTGGGCTACTGTTAAAACAGTGGCGGGTGATCTCAGGACAAGGTTTAGGAGTGTCAAGACAGTGTGGATGCAGTAGACCTGAGGTATACTTGTAAGAAGTTTCTCTATTTTTATTTTTATTTTCTGCTATTTAGGCCAAAATCAAAACAAACATATATATTTTTAAGCTTTTCGATACAAAAGTATCCTTTTCAAAATAACAACTCCCTAATAACAATATTGACATTAAAGCAAAAGTTTTTCTTTTTTACTAAAATTATAATGTTTCATTTCGTCCACCCAACCATCTATTACTGCACCACTCCATCCTTCAGCCCACTACACACATGTCACGTACTCCATCTTCACCTTCACTCTCAATTATTCCTAATCCCCTCTCTATAACCTCCCTACAATCTATCAACTCGATTCTTACCAATTCATTTTTGTACATAATGCACCCCCATTCTCACACTTTTACCTTTACACTTTTATACAATCTATTATCCATTCTGTCTACAATGTACTCATACCTTCACTTTTCTCTACAATACCCCATACCACATTGAGTTCCCACATTATGCTTCTTCTTGTAATTCCTCTAAAATGTGATCAAATGTTACCCTTCTAATTGCTGGCTGGTAATGGTCTAACTTGCTATTTAGTACGATATCTGCTTGGTCTATTGTATGTAGTATTTCAATTCCCTCCCTTATTTGCCTTTCCAACGGTTTTCTATATGTTTTTATTACGTCTATTTTAAATTTTGTGTCCCTTCTGTTATTATGAATTTCTTTGTTATGTTTTGCAAATGCATTACTTTCTGTCCTATTCCTTATTGCTTTTAGATGTTGTTGTCCCCTTACGAATGCTGACCTCCCAGATTCCCCTATGTACACACTCTCTATCTCTTCTTCACTGCATGTTACACACTTCCCTCTATACACAATCCCTTCCTTGCGGCAATTGCCTCTTCCCCCCATTGAATGCACTAAACATCCTTCCCTCCCGCAGTTTTCTCTCTCCCTCAGTCCTGGTAGCATAGAACCTATCTTCATCCCTGCCTTTTCAACCACTTTTACACTGGATCTTCCTTCCATCTTCCCTTTCTCTATTACATTTTTACATTTCGTAATTTATTTGCTAGTTCGCTTTTCGGGGTTGGTGGGCAAAACATGATGGTGTCATAAGGCTTATACCACGACACTTTTGATCTTACTTTCTTTCTCTGTCTTTCTTCTCGATTGTATCCTTTTGGTCTGTATAATGGGCACTCCCCACTTTCATCTCTTGCTATCTGTTTCTCGTATCCTTCCATTCCTCTTTTGATTACCTCCAGTCTCATCTTCTCTTCATAACCACTTTCTTTCATCCTCAGACTAAATTCTGATAGATAGTATCTAACTACCGATGGGTCTAACTTCCTGCTTGTGTTCGTTAGGATCCTGATCACTTCTTGGATTAGACATGTCTTTTTTGTTCTATGTGGCATAGCACTATCTGCCATGATAACTCTAAAGTTAGCCATTTCTTTGCGGTAAAACCTGTATACTACTGTATCTTTTAGCATTTGTACTTCTAAGTCTAGTATTGGTAACCATTTACTGACATGCATCGAAGGGCAATCAATTTCCACTTCTATAAAATCACGAATACTATTAGCTATTTCTTGAACTACTTTCGCTGTTATGACATCATCTGGCACCTTTTTATCTTCTTCCACTTTATCTGTTACTGTCACAAGTCGTTCTCCTTCATACCTCATTCCCGGTGTCATAATGTCCCCTATCATGTTTGTATCATCTATATACCTCATGTAAAAATGTAAATTCCAATTTGTTCGTATGTTTTTTATTTTTTCTAAAAATTGTGTGTCCCACCATATCATGAATACCCTTGCAATGGCACCTGTCAACTCTAAACCTATGGGTCCTCCTTCTTTTTGCAGATATATTTGGTCGTTAAACCTGTATACATGACTTCATAACTGCCTTTATACCAATTTCCAAAGCTAATGCGATCATTTGCTTCCCTTTGTTCTGTTGTGGGCTTCTTCAAGGGTTTGTTGAATAGAGACTTCTTTTGTGCCTCTTTACCCCCATTACTTCTGCTGTGGTGATCCCTGGTCTTGGGAATCTTGCACCTTCTCTCTTCCTTCTTGGCACTACCTCTGTTAAACACAATTCTTGAATTTGTATTGGATCTACTGTCAGTGCCAAGTACAAACCAAGTTCTTCGTCATCTACTTCTATTTCTAGCTTTGTAGTTTAGAAATTCAGGAATGTGCATCGATTCGCAAAAAAAGTGCGTAAAATACCCCACCTTTTCAGTTTGATAATTGAGTGCCCTCCCTTCCGTGACCAAAGAAATTGACCCCCCAAATGGTGAGTGCAGACAACAGAGACGAGTTTAAAATGAGTTTGAGGCAAAGTTGAGACACGTGCTCAAGGACTGAATGAGCACTCTTACACAATAGTATCTTCTTGCCCGATAATATATTCTGGAGAGATTATCCGGCCCAAATGTAGATCTTTACCAAATAGTCCGGAAATAAAGAAAAAATTACTACACTAATGAATATCCATTAAATATTTACGTTATAAGTAATAAATTTACATAACAATAGAAATAGGTAAACTGAATGACATTCGTATATTATATGATCCATTCTTCACTCATCACTCTATCACAACCTCTTGCTGCATCTTGTGTCTAATCAGCCAACATCAGGTGCTCCTATGTCCTATCAAAACTTTAAATCGCCTCACGTCGACCCGATTCTCATATACATGAGGTCAAGGTTGGCAGTTGACACTGAAAACTTATTTCTAACTATAAATTGGCCTGGCTTTGGTGCTCCCCACGGCCCCTGTCAGCTAAGAGCTGTGTACTGCATTGTTGATCTGTATTTTAGGCTCTAAGCTAGCTAATGTCACATAATGCCACTCAGATGCTAATATACACACACACTACCTAAATTGACTATATTGTCTAATCATAGTAAGACATAGCTAGATCTAGATCTACATATATTGAACAAGATGTTTAATAAAAGTTTCGAGACCATATGCAGATGTTGTAGATTGTAAAGTAGTGCATGTAACATGTCTTACCTGTAGTAACTGCAATCACTAATATTATCATCATATAAAAAGTATCCATGCTAGATATACTGTTAATACGCGCACTTCTTGGTGTCAACTAGCACCTAGTCCTTTCCAAAATCTGAGTACACAATGTACGCACACGATTGAAAAGTACTGCTGCAAGACGTAGATTTTGAAACAAACGCCGAACGTTCTAGTGGAAACGTCATATAGTAGTCCGTGAGCCAAAGGCCCAAAATTCAAATTTCTGTAACCTGAAGGGAGGCTCTGGTCTGCTATAAATAGGTTTTAGAAATACTGGACTTTTATTTGGGAGCCATAAAAGTACTCAAATTAAGGAAAAGGTATCCCTTATAAAAATTTCTGGGTCATGAATAGGAGTATCCCTTGGGGTCAAAATGTGACTGAAAAACTCTTGCGCAACTTTTCAGGACACGATTTTCTGAACTCAACCATATTGAAAAAAATGTTGAAATACTGCTTCTCAATGGATGGCTCCCCAAATACCAATATTGGCCTTACAGGATTTCTTGCTGGTTTCTGTCTACTCAAAACAGTTGTAGAAGTATGGCCAAAGAGTTAAAAGTGCCTACAAATACCAGATAAATATAATAATCATCATAATTTACAGATTTTCGGTAAAAAAATCACTTTGGTTTCAGAATATACCAATATTTGCTTAAGGCCTAGTTTAAAAACTAATTCTCTAATGTGGTTTTTATTTGGCCAAAACATCATCATATGGTCTATTTTATAATTCTCAAAACAAAATATCATTAGCTTTGTCAGTTTTTGTGTAGCAGACGGCCGAGTTCAAAGATGGTTGCCCTACCCCTAAATGACGTTTGACGGAAATTTTTTGAATAGTTGGAATCATTCCAATTTTATGAGGTCTTCTCCCCTTTTCTATCAGGTGTCTTTAACTGATCAGAGTATCATTAT
>JAGTTF010005327.1:9643-28306 GCA_019095985.1 Streblospio benedicti | reverse complement strand
GAACAAATGAATGAGGCTATTAGCAAAGGGGAATTCCCTTAACATCATATCATTTAAATTAACCATACGTTTATTGTTTAATATTGTTTAATATGTATAATTCATGGTTATATATTTCTTATGTATTGACTTTTATTACCTCATGTAATTAGATTTTAGACCACAAGGGCCTGTGTGCATTAAAAAAACAAACAACTTGCGCTGCGGTTGCGACCTGCGATAGGTTTGTGACTGTGATAAATTTGCGTGTGCGACGTGTGCACAAAAGCTGTGGGATCGGGTGATGGAGAAAAACGGTAAAACGTCCACATACTATTAAAAGTTCCCTTCTTCAAATCATTGTTCAACACTTACTACAGCTGAACCTGTGAACTTGAAGGAATAGATTTAAAAAATCTAATTCTGAGTAAATTTGAGTAATCAGAATTCAGTAATGTGCTCAGTTGTGAATTCATTCTTAATGGTTGAAAGCTAAAAAGTAACAAGTCCCTTTCATATTGAGGAGTATGCACAGGTGAAATCACTTTTAATATTAAAAAGTCTGTATACATGTGCATTAAACCTAAGAGCTATAGTAAAATGCACGTACCACAAATGTACTAGAATCTCCATTCTAGATGCATACAGTTAGTTCACGCGTATAAATACTTGGGAGTTTTAGTTTGTGACAATATGAATGATGCGGGTGCAATAAATGCTCAAATTTGGTAAGTGTATGCAGGAGGGAATACCCTAATGAAATATTTTAAAGGTTGTACAGATAATGTGAAATGCACTCTGTTTAAGAGTTACTGTAACGTAGAACCTCCCATTAATACCATCTCTCTATTGAGACCACCTCTATAATAAGACCACTTTCCACGGTCCTAAACCTTCATAAAGCTGCCAAAACGAACCTACGCAAAGAGAGCACCTCTCTATTGAGACCACCTATCAATGGTCCCGAGGGTGGTCCTAATAGAGAGGTTCTACTGTAGCTATTTTTACTGTTGTCAGTTATGGTGTAACTATACATCAGAAACAGCTCGTCGTTTTAAGGTTGCTTATAACAGTTCTCATGGATTTGGACAAAGTGTCAGTATGTCTGAAGCATTTATTCGCTCTCATATACAGCATTCTGTGATTTTACGTAAAGCTTACGTTGTATGAATCGTGTCAGTGACTCATCTAATATTTTAATCCAACCTATTGTTAAATCTAGTCACTCTATGTCAAGTTCAATTTTTGTGAACTGGATAAATGAATTGCATTTGTAAGACTGTATATGGGCCAAGACCCATACACATATAGCTGATATTTTAATGTACTTTATATAACCTTTTTAACCTCCATTGTAAAATAGTGTATATACATCTCCTTCCCATGGCTATAATATAATACATCTTATTTTATCTTATCTTATTTAACATAGCATTAGACTTGCCACCTTTTACCTGTAAACGCCTGAAATGACACTACATGTCAATGCCCCCTCTCTAGCCGACCTTCCCCAGCATCTGTCACAGAGCGAGGTGAGGTCATCAACGATCCGTGATGCTAATGATCCACACAGCATTGATTGACGGGGGGTAACTTGTATTTACCACAACATTGCAAAAATGCAGACCCAGAAATTCTACAGACCCAGCCAATGTGAGGATGTTGTCACTTTTCAGCTACAGATCATGTCCGTAACAGGCCCAGCGATCCGTCACCTAGATGATCCAGTGTCCGTAAATGGCAGACCCATTCTGTAAACAGATTAGAGCTACAGACCCAGCGATCCGTCGATGCTACAGACCCAGCGATCCGTAACACTACAGACCCAGCGATCCGTAACGCTACAGACCCAGCGATCCGTAATGCTACAGACCCAGCGATCCGTAAATGCTACAGATCCCTGCTACGACCCAAATCCGTATTGCTACAGACCCCAGGATCCGTAATGCTACAGACCCAGCGATCCGTAATGCTACAGACCCAGCGAATCCGTAATGCTACAGACCCAGCGATCCGTAACGCTACAGACCCAGATCCCCGGATCTGTAATGACTGCTCTGGATATAATATAGTTATTAGTATTGTCATATTGTGTTGTTCTAGTAATTGTACTAGTAATGGTGCAGTAGAAATATAGTATTAGTATTGTCGTTTTGTGTTTTAAAATACTTTAAGTGTTTTATAGTATTTGTGGTGTACTCCTAATAGAGTATGTTGTATTTATGGATGATTGTGAATAAGCACTATTGGTCGATAGTGCTTCATGTGATTATGGCATGAGTATACGTTCTTTTAGGGGCAACTTATCATTGGGGTTGCTTATTGCCAAGTACTGCTAAAGGGGCTCGCTGCTGGTGCATCTCTGTCGACACGTGGATATTTGGGAGTTGTAGCATCAAGTTGACTGTATGAACATTGGTCTGTGTAGTATCAACGTGGATCTTCTCAACTATCTTCCCTGTTTTAAATCCTTTTGTTTGTAAATAAAGTTCTAATAACATTTGATTGTGTATTTATTGGCACATCCACACCTAGCCCACACCCACGAATACCTCGTTTCGTGATACTATGATAATGTAAAGGACTTTTGCTTTTTTGCAGAAGGGGGGGGGTCCTCAACTTTTAAAATGTTGATTGGGGGGGAAGAAGCTTTTTTTCACGTCCAAAATGGACGACCCCCAAGGTTCAGTACATGTATTTATGATCGTTCCCTAATTTGTTTCAAACATGTCACAGCAGGGTCCTCAACTTATGATCAGTGCCCACAACTATTTAAAGTTTAGGGCCCTGCTGGACCCACTGTTTTCCTGCTTATGTTTCAAACACTTGATATAGAGGGTTAGAATGAACGCCAAAACCATTACCAAACACAAATACATCAAAACACAAATTCTAATATATAACAAATATTCACAATCAAGGATTATTTTATAAAAGTACCATACGCTGTTGCTTAAATGCTCTGTTTGTTTATATCCCACATAGCTGGGTGTAAATTGTGGATATTTTACAAAGAAACGTGGACTCAAAAATAATCCATTACATTGTGCTTACAACCATAACCTGGTGCATTACATTGGATATACATATGCCATTAAACGTTCACAGATGAATAAAAAATATACCAATATGAATGATATGCAATATATAATGTAATCTACCAACACACATCACATGAAACACCATTATCTTTATCTGCACAAATACATTCAAAACAGGAATTGTAATATATTAAAAATATTCACATTCAATAATTATAAAAAAGAAGTGTTCATAGATGAATAAAAAAATATACCAATATGAATAATATGCAATATATAATATAATCTACTAAAATAAACATATGCTTTATTCTGACTATGTACTTTATCTCAATTTCATTACACACATGTACAGACATGACACACAAGTGTAGAACGTCCTACTAACTCAAAGAAACCAGTAACTATTGTCAGTTAAAGTCCACCTTCCCAGCATGCATCCTCATGTGATGCCTTCTTAAGGCAGTTGCTTCTGTGAAAGATTTGTGACAAATATGACAGTAAAATGGCTTTTCTCCAGAGTGTGTGCGTTTGTGGGTTTTTAGTTTACAGCTTCGAGTGTAACTTTTCCCGCACTGGTCACACTTGAACGGTTTCTCTCCTGTGTGAGAACGCATGTGATATACTAAAGTAGAGCTGTGAGAGAAAGATTTCCCACAATTCTCGCATGCAAACGGTTTCTCCCCAGTGTGGATTCGCATATGCCTCGTCAGACTTCCCTTGTGACTGAACGATTTCTCACAGCCTGAGCACTGATATGGTCTCGCTCCCGTGTGGATTCGCATGTGTCGGTTCAAGTAGCCCCAAGCACGAAAACACCGCCAACATTCACTACATCTATACGGCTCCTCCCCCGTGTGGGTTCTCATGTGAATGATACAAGTCTTGCGGTCACTAAAACACTTCTCACATTCACTGCACTGAAATGGTTTCTCCCCAGTGTGAGTTCTCAGATGTTGGCGCAAACCACCCTTCAAATGGAATGATTTCTCACAGAGTTTACATTGATGTGGTTTCACACCCAGGTGGATTTTCATGTGGCTGGTCAAGTGTCCCTTCTGAGCGAACCACTTCAGACACAATGCACACTGATGTGGTTTCTCCCCAGTGTGGCAGCTCATATGGCTGTTCAGATGGTACTTTTGACGGAACGACTTATTGCATAATGTACACTGATGTGGTTTCTCGCCAGTGTGGATTCTCATATGGGTTTTGAGATTTCCTTTAGTGATCAAGGCTTTCTCACACACGCCGCATGGATGTGGTTTCTCTTCCTGCTCGATTCTCATGTTCAGTTGTTTCACTCACCAAATACTGATAAAATTTAATGTTAGTGTTATATGTAAGGATTTTTTTCCAGAGGTTGATTCAAACAAGACTGAGACGAGACACTTTTTGTAATCCAAATATCATCACTGCTTTAGCTTGAATCATATATTTGTGCTAAGTATCTTGCAGTGTTTGGTGCTTTCTTAGATGTGATTCTACCGAGATTATTATGCAAAAAATGTTTCTATGTAAATATAAACTTTGATAAACCTCTTCTTTGTATTCTCTTTGTTTAAGTCATGCCATGGCTAAACAGAAATTATCGGTACTATTTTGCTCTGTCTTAAATACATGATATGATTCTAACACCATGTTATTGAACATTATCAAATTTAAGAGGTTTATAAGAAATACTACTATATCAAATTTTTAACATAATGACCCCAGACATAGGTCACTGTTGACCTTATTAGTAGAACAATACAATGTATTGGGCTGAAACCTGAAACTTTAATCTACAGAGCTCTTTTTATGTAACCTTATTTCAAGTCATTATCTTGTGCACAAAGAATGAAT
This sequence comes from Streblospio benedicti, assembly GCA_019095985.1. Taxonomy (NCBI): domain Eukaryota; kingdom Metazoa; phylum Annelida; class Polychaeta; order Spionida; family Spionidae; genus Streblospio; species Streblospio benedicti. Next base: position 23,441 of record JAGTTF010005327.1, on the reverse strand, counting down.
ATTTACTTTAGTAACCTGCACGGTGTTGTGAAATTGCATGTTATTTGTGTAAACTAAAGTGTATCATAAAATGAGGAATGAACGAGCCAATGATCTGTGCAGTGATATCCGCCTTGAGTCGCTTGTTGATGTCGTCCTGAAAGCTGCTGTTGTTTGCTCCATGCATGAATTCCACGCATTAACAGGGTCAACTGCCAGCAGAAATTGTACTTTTTATGTACGTTTTCATGGCAGTATTTTACCAGATTCTACATTTGGAAAAATTCTTTGAAATTTTCTGACTATTTAGAGGCATTGTTAATAAATTCATCGTCGGTCTATGGCAATCTCTTTTTAACACAGTTTTACATCAACACCAGATGATTGACATCCTCGTCACCCTATATCACGTTCTACTTCCCGAGGACTATACAACACTTGCTACTATAGGGTGCGGTGTTCATCACTTACATTAGCTTTACGTCGCCGGTAATGCACAAAATCCACATCAGTTTGCTCAACACCCACGCAAGTGACATTACAGTGTTGGCGTGTGGGTGGTGGGGGCACATACGACCCGTCTAACACTCTGGGTACACGTTTAGCCTGAGACCCAATAACCTGGCCGAGTTTAGGCTGCATGGACGGGATGGCGTCCACCCGCCTCACCCATCGGTCTGCCACTTCTCTGTCATAAAACTACGGCACCAACACTCCATAGAGAGAGAGACCAGGATTACATTTGATCATTGTCTTTCTTACCGATTTCTATTTAGTGATGAAAACCAAGTATTGTACATCACTGGCGGAGACCGTGAATATGTGAAGGTGCGCTGCTCAGATAGAAAAATTACCCATGTGCAAGACACTTTTGATATCAATTCATTCTTTCAAGCACAACGGCTGTCAGTGAGAAAAGAAATAAAACTGTTATATTCATATATTATATTAAAATTGCTCTGAAATTCATTTAAGAAAATTAAATAAGTTAAGTTACAAAAATAAACACATATACACATACATATAAACACACATAAAAAAAGAATCTTATGAAATTAATAATAGTGTCTCTAAAATAAAGACATTAAAAAATGTAATGATAATAATTTAGAAATTTTGAAACTTACCTGGTCACATACTTTAGAGGCTTATAGGCTATTTATAATTTCACATATTATGTCATGATTATTATATTCACACTTTACATACAATGAATTTTTATAAATCAATTCACTCTTGACATAGTCATTTATAGGTAGAACAAGATTATTTTCTTTATCAATTAAATATTTCTTATATATTATATAGCTTATTAATGAGATGATTTTATTTTTTGTATCCGAAATCTCATTACAACATATTATATGGTGTGCCTCAATTTGAAATGAAATAATATTTGAAATCAAAATCCAAAGGTTGTCCAAATGTTCACAGTAGTATAAAAGGTGCAAAGAGTCTTGTGGCTCATTGCAGTATATGCAGGTAGGATTATCACTTTTTTTCCATTTAAACAGATTTGATTTTGTAGGTAATAATGAATAAACTAACTTATAGTTAAATTCAGAAATTGACATTTCAAATTGATTTCTAATCTTCATGCTATATACCAATTTCCATTGAAAATAATCATTAATGAATGTTCTATTCAATTTATCCAATGCATTAGAATCTGAACATTTCTGTTTCCTGAGAAGGTTGTAATATATTTTACTGTTTGCTTTGCCACATAATAAATTTTCATGTTGTATAAAATCATATGTTTCATTTGAAAAACGAATAGCTCGAAAATGCTTTAAAGCAGACATAAGCATTGATATTGTTCTTAAATATGTGGAACGGTTAACTAAGTTTTCATGGATGATATCTCGAAAGTTACCGTTGTCATCTAAAATATCCCTTACATAAATATACCGTGAAGCTATGAAGTATTTATCATATAAAGGTTTACCCCTTACGGTTAACTGTCTATTACCCCACAGAATAGAACTATATAGGTCACTTTTGGATATAATTTCTTTTCTTTTATTAACTTTTAAAAAACTGATTACAGCTTCTCTGTAAAATTCTGGGATACTTTGAATGTTAAACAAATTTGTATCATTATAAGCATCCATTTGCCCAAGAATGTGTAACGACATTTGTCCAAAATATTTTAGTGGACATTTAGTCCAAAGCAGGTTGCTGTTTTTATAAATTCTATTGAGCCAACTGCATTTCATAGACATAACATATGATTCTATATCTATCATTTTGCAACCACCTTTGTCATAATCATTGATTAAAACACTCCTTTTAATCCTATCTACTTTACCCCACAGGAAGTTAAAAAGGATTTTATTTACTTGTTTTATTAAATATGACGGTGTTGGTAGCATTGAGATTGAATACAATAATTTTGGTAATGCTAAAGATTTGATTATAGTTATCTTACCAAACAGAGTTAATTTGCGGAGTCTCCAAGAATCAATAAGTTTTTGGAATTTTTCTAATTTTGATGTCCAATTAAGATTGTCACACGTAATTTTATCAAGCCCTATATAAATGCCAAGGTACCGTATGTAGGATTTAGACCACATAATATTTTGAATATCAGGTTGACAATTGGTATTTCTACAAAGACATATTGCCTCTGTTTTATTTAAATTTAGCATTAGACCAGAAACGCTACTAAAACTTTTAACTGTGTCAATGCATTCTTTAATCTGATACTTATCATACAAAAACAGACAGGTATCATCTGCATATTGGGTGATTTTTATAGTAGCATTCTCATTTAGAGGAATACCTTTTATTTTGTCATTTTGTTGTATGACTTGCGTCATAAATTCAGTTGCAATAATGAATATGAGGCATGATAAGGGGCATCCCTGCCTGATACCTCTATTTATACTAAACCTCTCGGAAAGAAAACCATTAATTTTCAGAAAAGCTTGAGGTTTTGTATATATAGATTTAATCCAATGGCAGAAATTATTGCCAAAACCAAAAGCACTTAAAGATAGGTGTATAAAATCCCAGTTTAAAGAGTCAAATGCTTTCTCAAAATCTAAAAATAATAAAACATAATTTGTATCAACTTTCTTTGAATCATCAATAACATCAAGCACTAATCTTATATTCTGACCGATATAACGTTCTTTAATGTAGGCTACTTGCTCCGGTGATATAATCTTATGTAATATCTTTTGTAAACGATTCGCCAAAACAAATGCCAAAATTTTATAATCAGTATTTGATAAGGAAATTGGTCTATAGTTCTTAAAAAACTTTCTGTCATTCTTTTTGAAGATTAGACTAAGAATTATTTGTTTATGTGTATCAGATAGTTCACCATGCAAGAAACCTTCATTAAATGAATCAATAACTAGATCTTTAATGTATTGCCATAGTGTCACATAAAATTCATTTGGCAATCCATCTAAGCCAGGGGATATATTTTTTCTGAGATGTTTAATGACATGTAAACATTCCTCCTCTCTTAATTCCCCATCACACATCACAGCTTCTATGTTGTCTAACCTTTTTAGGGAGAAATACATTATCTATGAAATATTTTACATTATCATGAGGTATGTTTTTATTTTCATACAGTTTAGAATAAAAGCTTCTACCCTCTTTTAGAATTTCGTTTGATTTAAAGACCTCGTTACCATCATTTTTTATTATAGAGTTTATGCGATTATTTGTTTGTCGTTTATTTTCTAGATTTAGAAAATATTTCGTGTTTCATTCGCCTTCGTTAATATACTTAGCTCGCGATCTAATTTGGGCACCAATAGATTCATTTTGACAAAGTACATCATGATCATTTTTTAAGGAATCTCTTTCCTTTTTTGAGATTAGACAGACTATCAAGATCGGATATATTTATTTCTATTTTGTCTATTTCTGATTGGATCTATTTTGTCATGCTTTGTTTTTTTTTTTGGATATTTTTTTGTCATGCTCTGTTTTTGTTTTGCCGATATTGCCCAATAAATTGATTCTTCTTTCACCCGCACTTTACATATATCCCAAAAGATCCCTTTTATTTAAATGTTCCTGAATTCTGCTTTCGTTGATTCTATTATTTTTATTATATGTTCAACATATCTTTCATCATTAAGAAGGTTGACATTCATTTTCCAATAATTTTTCCAATTTCAATACCCTCCTTAAAGGATGCACCAACCAGCTTATGGTCTGGTATCTTTGGTGTTATTTGTCGGTATACAGAGCGGTTTGCATAAAGCCTTTCTGAAATAAAACAGGCATTTTCTGATCCGCTACAGCATAATATGAAGCTCAAGTAATCCCGGCTCAATACTTCCACTGGGCAGCGATCCATTGATCCACGAGTTTGTTGTTTATTCACTACCAGATACTGCAAGGTGTTTGTAATGACAGCTGATTTTGTGACAACCTATTCCTGCTTATATACAGGTAAACCGTTCAAAATATTCTTTTGATTATTGTATTTGTCTTGGTAATAGGTTTCAGAGCAGGTTAGATATAGATACTTTGTAAACCTTTCTGATGTTTAGTGTTGGGGTTTGAATTCATGTTAGAAGGCATACGCAATTGAATTACAGCATAAGAATTTACTCTCATTTGATACAGTTAAAAGTCTCTAGTGAAACCATCCCTGGGACCGACCTCAAGTGGTCTCAATTGAGAGGATCTCTATGGAGGTCATGGTAGTCTATTTATGACGTGTTGGAACCCAGAAATGTTTTTATTAGAGGTGGTCTCATTATAAAAGGTGGTCTCAATTGGAATTTTAAAAGCTCCAAGAAAACATGCATAGTCATAAAACTTAAAACATTATGTGAGTGTTCATACAGTAACTGCTTATTACAGTTTGACATTCTGTAGATCTGTACATAATGCATTAAAATGGCTTTCGAAATATGTCCCATATGCAAACTTAATTGATAACACTATGCAAACTTTTAATGTGTTTACAACAGATATTCGTGGATACAATTATAAATCTTCTTTACTCTCTTCTATGTGACATTTACAGTTTTGACTTGATTTGTGAGATGACTGACAGACAAGCCACATTGAAGTTTCATAATCATTAAACCTTCGGGTCGTTTGAATGAAGGTCCCGTCTGGAGTGAATTTTAAAAGACAAATGGAAAGTGTATCTTCATAGTAATTATTACTGGGTGGATGCTAAATTCATTTAAAAGTCTTGACGATGTCAAGTTCCCTTACTATAATTGATTAAATGTACCCCTATTATACTAGACAACAGCTATTTATGCTTACAAGTTGACTTTAAATACGTTTTTACTCTATCACGTAAATGTGACATTCTAGATATGACTTGATTGTGAGATGACTATACATACAAGCCACATTAAAGTTTGTAATCATAAAAGTTCCAATTCTGAATGAAAAGCAAAAGCCAAAAGTGAATTTTAAAAGTCACAAATTAAAGAGTTTTATAGTAATTGTTACTGATGGATGCTAATTTATTTAAAGTCTATGTAAGGGAATATATATAGTATATATATATATATATCCATATATAATTGTTATGAGTTTGATTTCCGTGGGCTTAACAGCGATATTCAACAAGATTATTGTTTACAAAATTTAAGAAACCTAGTCAGTGCACCTTACTTATGGCTACTTGCGAGGTTGCTGCAGCCTCGGCATACTGGGCTCTACTAAGAACTAGTTTCGTTGCAATTTTTTGCTATAGGCCCCCATGTCAAGACACTTTTGATATCAATCCATTCTTTCAAGAATAACGGCTGGTCAATGAAAAAAGAAATAAAACTATTATATTCAGTGTACCCATTAGCAGGATGTCATCAAATTCAAGGTGAATACAAGTGTCATATTCGCGAATGCCACCGGCCCCAGCATCATGGGGAGGGGTGTCTGGTATGTATAGTACCATGATTTACAAAACACTATACTAACAGGGTAACTAACAGGCACCGAGACCGGGATTCAGGGCGTTCGTTTTAGGTTTGATTTATGCTCTAGCATGTACTTTATCATTTCACATTATTGCAATGAGCTGACACAGTCCTTTGTTACTACAATTTGCATATTTTCACCAAATATTCCATAGCTTCATTCTACAGTAATTTAATCAGGAAGTTGTTGTTGATTGTCTGTATTAAGATTTGATTTGATTGGTCTGTTCAGTTTGCATTACAACAAAGACTCTGTTTCAGGTTTTGTTTAGTATTTGTAAAGCTTTATCGTATATCATCTACTAATATGCTGGTCGTATTGTTGGTCATACTATATTACAGTTATAAAAACAAATCAAATTAAATCAAATAGAAAAATAATCTACAATTTCCTATGAAATCAATCGTTATTTCCTATGAATTTTTCATGTTTATGAAAATATCAATTCCTATTTTTATGACACATTCTATGAGTATAACTCCTCCTGTATTGTTAATGCTTCATGTTTAGCAGAAAATTTTCTAAAAAAAGCTGTACCCACTGTTTTGATAGCTGAGTTGAAACCTTTTACCCCTTTAAAAATGCATTGAATTGAATTGAATTAATTCACCACATTGTGGAAAATCCCGCTTAGAATCCTCCCCACGTGATGCTGTTATGCTCCCAACAACGTTTTAAAATACCAAATCTATACATTTGCACAACCAAGAACAAACAATTGAACCACAGTGTCTTTTATAAGAATGAAATGTGCATGATGTGAACTAAAATCATGTAAGAATAGGGTAACAACTTATAGAGCATGAGGAGGCTTATGTTTGATTTTTAAAACTATTAAAGCAAGTAGTGATTTCATTTGACATATCCACTGTGCTATAATGCAACCTAATTTTGATATATTTTGATTGTTTTTTTATTGTTAGTCAGAATGAAGTTTGTCCGTCAACAGAACGGTTTGCATAAGTCTTCTCTGAAAAGAAAGCTTTCTAATCCGCTGCAGCAATATGGCTCAAGTAATCCCGGCTCAATACTTCCACTGGGCAACTGATCCATTGAGCCACGAGTTTGTTGTTTATCCACTACCAGATACTGCAAGGTGTTTATAATGACGGCTGATTTGTGACAACCTATTCCTGCTTATATACAGGTAAACCTTTCAAATATACTCTTGATTATTGTATTTGTCTTGATGATAGCTTTCAGAGCATGTTATAGATAGAGATTACTTTGTAAACGCTTCTGATGTTTAGTTTTGGTGTTTGAATTCACGTTAGAAGTCATACACAATTGAATTACATCATAAGAATTTACTCTCATTTGATACAGTTGAATGTCTCTAGTTAAACCATCCCCGGGACCGACCTCAAGTGGTCTCAATTGAGAGGAGATCTCTATATGGGTAGGTTCATGGTAGTCTATTTTTATGACGTGTTGGGAACCCAAGAAATGTTTTTATTAGAGATGTGAACATTATAAAGGTGGTCTTAATTGAAATTTTACAAAATGTCCAAGAAAACATGCATAATCATAAAACTTATAACATTTTGTGAGTGCTCATACAATAACTGCTTATTACAGTTTGACATTCTGTAGATCTGTAACATAATGTATTAAAATGTCGGTTATATAGAAATATGTCCCATAATGCAAACTTAGTGAGATAACACAATGCAAACTATAATTGATTAAATGTAGGTCTATTTATACTAGACAACAGCTATTTATGCTTGCAATTTTACTTTAAATACGTTTTACTCACGTAAATGTGACATTCACAGATTTGACTTGATTGTGAGATGACTGATATACAAGCCACATTAAAGTTTGTAATCATAAAAGTTCGAATTTTGAATGAAAAGCAAAGAAAAAAGTGAATTTTAAAAATCACAAATTAAAGAGTTTTATAGTAATTATTACTGATGGATGCTAAATTCATTTAAAAGTCTATGTATATAGTTATGAATTTGATTTCTGTAGCTGTTAACCCCGTTATTCAATTGTCAATTACTGTTTTACAAAATTTAGGAAGCAAATACTCCCATAAACTTTGATATTAGAGCGTTTTTATTGCCAAAATATTCATGCATCAGAATGAAAATGTCTTTTGTACATGTAAAACACATAATCATATAAATCCGTCACACGTGTTGATAGGAATACTACCACAAGATGTCCTGTAGCACATCACAATTTTCAAGTCTCCCCACTCTTATAAAGGCCTCCCAGATTTTCAAGCCTCCACATAACATCAAGTTGAGTTTTCCAGCCCTGCACCCCACCGTTTTTATACACACCCTGGGCCATGATAAATGGCAGCTCCCTTTGTAACATCATAAAAGACAATGTGAGAATGAGAAAGTCACGCAGTGTCCCTGTTTTCGAGGTGTGTCTCTTAATGGATTGAAGGGGTGTCTCAGTGCGTCACCCCCACCCCAACACACACCCCCAATCCATTGTACCTCATATAGCTCTGTCGTGATGAAACCTCCCAAGAAGAGACCACATCCATCATAAGACCACTTGTTGCGGTTCAAAACCTTCATCAAGAGACCGGCATGCACCTCAATAATTGATGAGATGACCATTTTATTCAGGTGGTCATAATACAGAGGATTAACTATTTATGCAATCTACTGGTGTTGTAGACAACTCACAACAATGTCATAATAAATGATGAGTGATAAATAGCAGAAGGTTCAATACGAGACGGCAATAGAAGTGTAGTGTGTGAAAGGGATGGGTGACATTATTAAGTTACTATCGCAAGTTAATTAGGTTGCGACCGCAAATACAAGTTGGCGAAATGGCACAAATGAGCCACCGTACGTATGGGCAAATCAATAACGCTGCTAACAAAACTAAACATTACAAAATCAATACATAACGTTAACATAGTCTCATAACAGCTTATGATAGACCTCGGGGGAGCAATAGACAAGCATATTGATCATGACAATCCAACTGCATATTGCTGCTCCGCATTAATCCACTACAACATTAGGCTTGAGTTGAGTAATGCCGGATCAATCCTTCCACTGCACAACTGATCCATTGAGGCACGAGCTTTTAGGTTTATCCACTGCCAGATACTGCTAAGGTGTTTGTAATGACGGCTGATTTGTGAATATATCCATTTCATTCGTATATACAGGTAAATAATTTAAATACATTCTTAGTTATTGTATTTTTCTTGATGATTGTTTTCAGGATATGTTAAATATAGAGGCGACTTTGTAAATGCTTCTGGTGTTTAGTTGTGGTGTTTGTACTTTTCCTGATAGAGAAGTCTTGACAAAATTGAACTAGATCAAAAGTGTTCAAAGAACACTGCGTCGCTAGAACGACGTTTACTTATGGGCAATTAAGATATATACTGAAATAATGTATACTTACAATCAAGAAATTTATGAATTTGAGTAGAAAACATCACAATGAACCAGAATCAATATATCCAGCAAAAAGATATTTGTGTTGCCATACAATAGTACTGAATAACAAGATGATAATAAATATCAGTTTCAAATCCAATAATCAATTTTGCTGGTTGGTTGGAAATTGGATTTTTTTTCTTGCTGGTTGGTTGAAATTGGAATATTGATTTTTTTTCTTTTAAGTTTAAGTGGCATTGAATATCATTAAAAATGTCATAAAAAAGCGCTTCTAGAAAGCAAAATTTAATTGGCAGAGCACCCAAAATCGAATCACTTTGGTGACATCGCCTCATACCTCATAGTAAATAGTTTAAAGTTTGAACGATATGGAATCATTTTTTTCTTAATGGCATTGAATATCATTAAAAATGTCATTTATAAGCAGCCTTCTAGAAAGCAAAATTTAATTGGCAGAGCACCCCAAATGAATCATTTTCATCACATACATACATTTGACAAAAACATAGTTTTACAAATACATAGTTAGTTACAAACGAACCAAACACAATGCTTGCTTCAGCAGCTGAGCTGAAGCGACGCAACTACTTATGTTAAGTCTATTTAAGACAGGTTGGGACCAACAGAAGTGGTCTTTTTTATAAAATGATTCAATTACTTAAGGTGATTCTCTGCAGCAGAGTACTTACACACTCTCCTCCTATATACAATAGTTTTTTATGATGGAGTTGGTTATTGAAACTTTTGTAATTTTAAACATATGTGATAAAATAGGTTTACATAATGGAGTTGATTATATTGGTCTTATTATAAAAGTGGTCTCAACATAAATGTTAAATGTAAATGTATGGGTTTATATTCTCAAGGAACCGCGCAGCAGGCCAGTTGCATCATCACACTATATATTTTTTCTCAACTCCCTGGGGAGCATACCGTACTGACTGCATACGGCATTCCTGCTATTTGCCCACGCTTATCACCGACCTGTACCTATTTAACGTGTAGGTACCACGAAGCAGTGTGCAACCTGTTAGAGGTAGGTTTGCTCAACCCTTACCATGAGACCCGACTGGTAATCGAACCCACAACCTTCTGGTCACGAGTCCAACTCATCCACTCGGCCACGGAAGCACACATATATGTCCAACTGGGAGTTTTGAAAGTGCCAAGAATACATGCATAATCATAAAGCTATTCAATAACTATAAATATCATTGGTTTAGACATCAAATGAAATATGGTCCATAATGCAATCGTATTAAGACAACACTATGCAAACTAAAATTGATTGCTTTGTAATAGTCAATTAATCACTTCTAGCTTGATCAGGCTACGGACAGTGGCTACGGGCGGACTTGATCCGAATCGTCCCGTCATGGACGGGGATAGGTGAGGATCTACCTACATCTCTATGGTTTTAAGCTGTATATATACCCACTGACTAGGCTTGACAGAAATTAGAAAGTGGGTATCATAATGTACACTTATGTGACACCATACCCAACAAATTCAGAACTCAACTTCAGGCATGCAATGTTACCCCCAACCACAGCCTCCCATATTCCTGGTGACCATGTTTTTTCCACTTGTATTCATATATAAGTTTAACAAGTTTGTGGACCATGCACGAGGCTGATTCCCGTGAATTCCGCCCGTCATATATACTCTCCGTTTAGCATGACACCGTCATTTAGACTCCTGGCTGCATGTTAATTTGCCTATCTCGCACATTCCGCCCGGACGATTTTCAGCCTCCGGTTGCCTCCGGTTGCATGTGACCGTTATATTTTTACTACGTTTCTCGCTAAGTAGTCCGGTACATAGGAGGACGGAATCATCATATTCGGGGGATCAACTAAAATGCTGAATCCGCCTGGATTCTTCAAAATCAGGCCTAATAAAAATGGGGGGGGAGGGGTAAGCTATACAAATGGAACATCTCTTTATTTTTTGTGGAAGATGCGGGATATGATAATATAATAGAAGAATATCTACACACGTCATCAAAATTACTCTTGCATGTGTTGCAAATAGGAAGTCCCACAACCATATTATTGCTATTGTGTGTAGCGCTTCTGAACTTATGGATTTAAGCGCCATATAAATAAAATTATTATTATTAAATTATTATTAACTGAAATATTACATTACTACCTCAGTTACAGTGTCGCTGTACATGTTAAATACATAAAAGTTATAAAATGTATCATGTAAAATATATAACTCTATCACAGACTTCGATAGAAATACTACCACAAGATGTCCTGTAGCACATCACAATTTTCAAGTCTCCCCACTCTTATAAAGGCCTCCCAGATTTTCAAGCCTCCACATAACATCAAGTTGAGTTTTCCAGCCCTGCACCCCACCGTTTTTATACACACCCTGGGCCATGATAAATGGCAGCTCCCTTTGTAACATCATAAAAGACAATGTGAGAATGAGAAAGTCACGCAGTGTCCCTGTTTGCGAGGTGTGTCTCTTAATGGATTGAAGGGGTGTCTTGTTAGAAAAATATTACTCTTGAGGAAATTTTTATTCTGTTTATTGTTCATTGATATCATATTGATTACTTGCTGAGTATCATGTCCAGGATGGACTCCGATGACCAGGGGTGTGGCCTCCCTGGTCGTGGGGACTCCACACCTGACCCAGCGTCTGACTGCCCTGGTCAAGAGGACTCTGCATCTGATCAGGCAAACATAGGAGCAGTAAGTAGTGTGCATTCTATATTATTGTGGGTTTTCTTCTTTTCTCTATATTGGTGGACTATCTTGAGACAAAGCACATTGAGGTTACATAAATGGTTATAAAGGATCATTTATTCTCTCTAGCTGTGAACTCAAGTATCTGTAAATTGTGATATATTTGAAGATAAATTCTTTTCATTTTTTTGTATTGGGGATCAACTCTTTTGATTTTTGCAATTCCATAGAAACTGATTGTGGTTGCAGTGAAGATGAAAAATTTCACAGATGTAATTCCGTTAATTTTGTTGGTAGATAGTATCAGTAGAACAGCAAAAACATCTGTCACAAACACCTATGGTATCTTTGTTCAGAACTTGTTGTTCTTAGTTTATTTGACAAGGATCTAGGAAACAAAACAAGAGATGCAATGGCTAGAAAACTACTACAGTCAGGACAAACTGCACACTTTCTTCCAGGGAAGCCAGGAGATCGTCACTTTGAACAAGTAATAGCAAGTTGAGATTACTTGAGATTTTTTACCATGCAAGACCTCAAACACATGTGATATATATGAGCATAAAACTACATTGTACATAATCAACAATTCTGCTATTATTTAAGATTGTCCCATTGCTAGGAAATCCTGCACAGCAAATATGCTTGTCAACTTTAATTACTGTGTTAATGACTGTACTGAGAGAAACATAAAAACATCACTGATTACATCAGATTCACAAGGAACGTAACTCTGATGTTGGATGACATTATTCTGGTTGTTGAGGACCGCCACTCATTGGTCCCTAAGGCATCGACCATTGATCTCAGGGGGAGGAGGGCAGCAAAAATATTGAAAAAAAAAAAACGCAAGGCTGAAAATTGGTGAAAAAAAATAATAAGGTTTCATTTGGCTAAAAAAAAAATAATTGTCAAATTTTGTAATAATTGAGGTTCAGTAATCTAAGAAAAAAAATCTAAAAAAACTAAGAAAAAAAATTAGATGTCAAATTTCATGAAAAAATAATTGCAGCTATGGTGAAAATAGCTGCCCCCCCCCCCCCCCTAGATCAAATGGTCCACCTAACCTGAACTGTGAAAATCTTTTAAATGCGTCATATTGTGGAAATGTTGATGAGTGTTGATTTGTTATTGGAATAACATATTTGTTAAAATGTTATGCATTCATAGTGTTATATTGATGATTTGAGGCCTGTTACGTGATTTACTTATCAACATAGTTATTTGTAGTATTGATGTCTTGAGACCTAAATTATGACGTCACTAGAACACGAGAGCTTGTAATTACTTCAGCCCACGATGGTTCCGCTTTTCACCTTTATGCAGCTGGAAGTGTCATTTTGCTACGTCGATAATGGTGACTTACCGTGGCGTCAAATGTTCACGAAATAGCGTTTCTTTGGGGGTTACTATATACTCATTGTTCCTTTAATCTGTGTTTTTATATATACAGATTCTCACAAACTTTATCTAAACATCCATTCCATTCCAAATACTTATGCAATACGGCATGAAATCAATTAAATATTAGTCTGAGAACTTTGGTCTTCGTTATGATCACCCCAAAAGTAGCAAAAGTGAACCCGAAATCCTGAAAAGCCTATATAGGGTGAACCTCGTTCATATTTAGTATGTATGTAAAAAATTGGTATAACCGGCCACATATATTAGAAAAAGATTAACAACCGGCCAAACACACATTTTGCTGACCAAACCCCAACTGTAAAATACTGCAGTCCAAAACCTTCCTGACAGTAACCATACCCTAATCAAAAAATTTGGTTTGTTACTTTTTTTTTTTTTTTT
>JAGTTF010005326.1:15624-31538 GCA_019095985.1 Streblospio benedicti | reverse complement strand
AAAAGGTGTGGATCCATCACACGGGGACCGTATCAAAGGGTGGATCCATCACAGACCGTCAAAGGTGTGGATCCATCACACGGGGACTGTATCAAAGGTGTGGATCCATCACACGGGGGACCCATCACACGATCAAAGGTGTGGATCCAACACACGGGGACCAAAAGGTATCAAAGAAGGACTGTATCAAGTGGGTTAATGAGTTTTTGTAAGTACAGTAAAACCTCGTTATCTCGAAATTGCTTATACCCAATTTTCTGATATCTTGTTTTTCATATGTTATTATTTTCCTTATCATGCAACAGTGAAAAAAACGTTCAAAGAAATCCAAATTTATTTCAAAAGCAGTTTTCGAAGACCAAAGGTTTCTTCTCAATCACTATAAAAAATATACATATACAGGATCTGATTAATGGGAAATGTTGATTGTATGTCAGTTGGAATCTCTACTGTATAAGACTATAAAGAGATAAGTTCTAAAATGAAACCGTTTTTGGCTGGTCCCAAATCTCCATACATCAACAGGAACCTCTATAAGGAGACCACCTCTATTGAAGGATGTTAAAGCCAGTACCTTAAAAAAGGTTCTGCTGTATGTACATTTTTGCTTATCTGATTTGGCAGAATGTGCAATCAATATATGGTACTTTTTTTCAAAGTGACAGAATTTTATAGACATTCATTATATCTCAACGAATGGAATATCACAATGTAAGGTTTCATGCAGAAAATCTCTTCTAAAACACCTCTCCACCCCATTACTGAGCCATTTATCAATGTAAAGAGAACAAAGTAGCGTTTGTTGCTAACCTTGGTTCGGCTGTGCCTCGGATGATTAAGGATACATTTTACACCCGTCATATTATTAGTCATCAAAAACCGCTCCCTGTAATCCTTGGGCCGCACAGTTCATTTTCCCTCGATCGCGTGTCTCTGTTTTGCCTGTGTTTATTCTACCTCATGATCAGGCCAGAAATTGTCTTCATTTAGGGACATCCCTCAAACGCTGCGTGCACAAGCAATCATCAGGACAGTGGTGTCTTTGAAGTTATAATGTCTGACCGCCGGCCCTGTGCTCACTGATCTTGGTCAGGGCTGACTTATTCACAAAGTTTATGGCCCTATGGAACTAGTTTTGTTGTTATCCATTTTTCATCAGGGCCGGCGACTTTTCCTAGTTATAACCCCTGTGGTACAAACTTTTGTACTCTGTTATAGGTACCTACATGAAAATAATGCAACAAGTACTTTATCATTAGTCAACACTACAACTACTCTGGTGTGTTTTATGGAGCTACTATTTATTATAGTGAAATAAATGATACCATTATGGTATCATTTTCAGGACCCCTCTTCCCCCCTCCCCCCAGCTAGAAGATTTGTTCATGACCCCTACCCTAGATTTGTTTGAAAATTTCAGGCTCCACTACATATTTAAAGAAAATGGTAAACATACAATCAATACATTGTATGTGAGTCTTTATTTCAATTATTTGTCACACACACTATACAGACAGTGTTTGAAATAGTAGGCGGCCCGAGGGTCCTGAGCGTCCAACTTTTGAACAGGGCCCTTAAATTTTAAGACTTGAAGGCCGTTCTGTCCCTCAACTATTTTTGGTGAATGGTGGTGAGTCATTGTGAATTCCATACTTTATCATGTTCAAATACGCATCTATAAAAGCTACCACTTTCTTAACCTAACATTTCAAACACATGTCACAGCAGGACCCTCAACTTATGATCTCATTCAATAATTATTAAAGAAAAAGTACTGTACGCTGTTCATTTTGGCTTTTTAATCCAATAGAAACTCGACCATGACATGGTATATCTTTTATTTATCATTATAACAACAGGATTGTAGTAAATATCCATTGAAAAATGACAAAGCAAACGATTGATAATGCAATATTAGAAACTGCACAAAATGTCCACAACGTCATCAGGATAACCGTAATGTACATTACGGTTATCAGTGTCGGCACTGTGACCATGTTATTGAACATAATCAAATTTATGAGGTTTATAAGAAATACTACGATATCAAATTCTAACATAATGACCCCAGACATAGGTCATTGTTGACCTTATTAGTAGAACAAGAGAATGTATTGGGCTGAAACCTGAAACATTTATTTACAGAGCTCTTTGTATGTAACTTTATTTCAAGTCATTATCTTGTGCACAAAGAATTAATGTTTACTTTAGTAACTTGCAGGTGTTGTGAAGTTGCATGTTATTTGTGTAAACTAAAGTGTATCATAAAATGAGGAATGAACGATCCAATGATCTGTGCAGTGATATCCGCCTTGAGTCGCTTGTTGATGTCGTCCTGAAAGCTGCTGTTGTTTGCTCCATGCATGAATTCCACGCATTAACAAGGTCAACTGCCAGCAGAAATTGTACTTTTTATGTACGTTTTCATGGCAGTATTTTACAAGATTCTACATTTGGAAAAATTCTTTGAAATTTTCTGACTATTTAGAGGCATTGTTAATAAATTCATCGTCGGTCTACGGTAATCTCTTTTTAACACAGTTTTACATCAACACCAGATGATTGACATCCTCGTCACCCTATATCACGTTCTACTTCCCGAGGACTATACAACACTTACTACTATAGGGTGCGGTGTTCATCACTTACATTAGCTTTACGTCGCCTGTAATGCACATAATCCACATCAGTTTGCTCAACACCCACACAAGTGACATTACAGTGTTGGTGTGTGGGTGGTGGGGGCACATACGACCGGTCTAATACTCTGGCAACACATTTAGCCTGAGACCCAATAACCTGGCCGAGTTTAGGCTGCATGGACGGGATGGCGTCCACCGGCCTCACCCATTGGTCTGCCACTTCTCTGTCATAAAACTACGGCACCAACACACCATAGAGAGAGACCAAGATTACATTTGATCATTGTCTTTCTTACCGATTTTTATTTAGGTATGAAAATCAAGTATTGAACATTACTGGCGGATTCCGTGAATATGTGATGGTGCGCTGCTCAGATAGAAAATTACCCGTGTGCAAGACACTTTTGATATCAATCCATTCTTTCAAGGATAATGGCTGATTTGTTTTGAATGTTTTTTTTTTTTGTTGCATAAGGCTTCTCTGAAATAAACAAAAAATGTTTTTCTGATCCACTACACACAATATGGCTTTAACAAACCCCGGATCAATCCTTCCACTGGGTAACTGATCCATTGAGACACGAGTTTGTTGTTTATTCACTACCAGATACTGCATGGTGTTTATAATGACGGCTGATTTGTGAAAACCTATTCCTGCTTATATACAGCTAAAGCTTTCAAATATACTCTTTATGATAGCTTTCCGAGCATGTTATAGGTACATATTACTTTGTAAACGCTTCTGATGTTTAGTTTTGGTGTTTGAATTCACGTTAGAAGTCATACACAATTGAATTACATCATAAGAATTTACTCTCATTTGATACAGTTGAATGTCTCTAGTGAAACCATCCCTGGGACCGACCTCAAGTGGTCTCAATTGAGAGGAGATCTCTATATGGAGGTTCATGGTAGTCTATTTATGACGTGTTGGGAACCCAAGAAATGTTTTTATTAGAGAGGTTGTCTCATTATAAAGGTGGTCTTAATTGGAATTTTAAAAGCTCCAAGAAAACATGCATAGTCATAAAACTTATAACATTTTGTGAGTGTTCATACAATAACTGCTTATTACAGTTTGACATTCTGTAGATCTGTACATAATGTATTAAAATGTTGTTACAAAAAACTATGTCCCATAATGCAAAAAACAAAGGTTAGTGAGATAACACAATGCAAACTATAATTGATTAAATGTGGGTCTATTTATATTTAGGTTGTCTTTATAGGAGGTTTTTATAGTAATTATTATAATTGATTGTAAATCAAAAAACTCATTTTTGAAAAATTCTATGTATAAAATTATGAATTTGATTTCTGTAGTAATTATGTTAATGGATGCAAAATTCATTTGAAAATCTATGTATATAATTCAATTTGTTTCAATATTCAATTGTCAATTACTGTTTTACAAAATTTAGGAAGCAAATACTCGCATTAACTTTCATATTAGAGCGCTTTTATTGCCACCAATATTCATGCACCTGAATGAAACTGTCTTTTTACATGTTAAACACATAAACTATATAAGTGTTGAGAGGAATATTACCACAAAATGTCCTGTAGCACATCACAATTTTCAAGTCTCCCCGCTCTTATAAAGGCCTCCCAGATTTTCAAGCATCCACATAACATCAAGTTGAGTTTTCCAGCCCTGCACCCCACCGTTTTATACACACCTTGGGCCATGATAAATGGCAGATCCCTTTGTAACATCATAAAAGACAATGAGAGAATGAGAAAGTCACGCAGTTCCCTGTTTGCGAGGTGTGTCTCTTAATGGATTCAAGGGGTCTCTTGTTATAAAAATATTACTCTTGAGGAAATTTTTATTGCGTTTATTGTTCATTCATATCATATTGATTACTTGTTGACTATCATGTCCAGGATGGACTCCGATGACCAGGGGGCCTGTGGCCTCCACTGGTCGACTGTCCTGGGGACTCCACACCTGACCCCGCGTCTAACTGTCCTGGTCAAGAGGACGCTGCATCTGACCAGGCAAACATAGGAGCAGTAAGTAGTGTGCATTCTATATTATCGTGGGATTTCTTCTTTTCTCTATATTGGTGGACTACTTTAGACAAAGCGCATTGGGGTTACATTAATGGTTATAAAGGATCATTTATTCTCTCTAGCTGTGAACTCCAGTATCTGTAAATTGTGACATATTTGAAGATAAATTATTTTCATTTCTTTTGTATTGGTGATCAATAAAGGTGATTTTGCATTTCCATAGAAATTGATTGTGGTTGCAGTTAAGATGAAAAATTTCACATATATATGTAATTCCGTTACTTTTGTTGGTAGATAGTATTTAAATTACTGCAATGTTTTGCTCCTAGTAATATGATACACAAGGCTAGAGTAATAAAATTTGCTCTAATTGGTTTACCAAACATTCAACCATAATACATCATAAGATATGTTAGTAACCTACAAAATAAGCTAGCTTGTAAACGTTGATGCACAATGAAAGGTGAGTTCTTTCTGTGGTGTGAAGGGGCTTCAAAGTTTAAAAATGACACCGGTATTTTTAATGGCATAACTTTAACAAGGCGGAGGGGAGAGGACCAGAAATTGGTTCACCTATGTCAAGGGTAAGGAACAGGAAATTTTAACTATGCCGGGGAGGGCAGGAGGACCAGAAAAGTTTTGACCATCGAGATTGTAAAATTACTGACCCTCCCATCCCCCAGTACTTTATGAACACTCCCTTAGCTCTCCTTTTAGAAATGGACACTAGTCTAACTGTGAGTGTGAGTCTTCGGTACACGTCACAATTGAACCCGAGTCAATAATGCGCATGACCTCTATACTCACTTCAACTGTAGTCAATCCTGATAGAGCTGGTGGTGAACTGTGACATTTGGAGAATCAGCATGGTTGATTGACTACAGTTGAAGTTGAAACATTATGACAATGCCACGGTGGCCATCTAAAATACAACTTTTGATCCAGATTGATAACATGCTATTCATCAGATTGGAATTTGTCATGCTCAGATAATAAGCAATAGATGAATAAAAAGCATGGGTACCCCATTATGAGGGGTAACTGGATTTTCCCAGACACACTTGTAGTAGAGTAAAAATCGACTTAAAATATCCTGAACCCAGACAATTTACCTAACAAACAATTTCTTTTGCACAGAAACCTTCTATATGGTCCCCTGAAGCTCCAAAAAATTTCAATCAAATCCAACCTTGGGGAACCTCCACGTACGAAAATCCAAAATGACCGCCAACGCTATTATGAAAATCAAACTTTTTGTGTATTTGACTTACAAGCATCTATAATACATCAATTTTAAGGTTTCCAGATACAAGGATTTCATTTTTGGTGCTTTCATAATGATTTGACCTTATTTTGACCTTCAAATCCAAATGGCTGCCCCGTCAGTATAGTATTTTTTTTGTATGTGAGCTACATATTCCTAAAGTACATCAACTTTATTGCTTTTTATATAAAAACGCATTTTTGGTACAAATATTGTGATTTAATGTTATTGTGACCTCCCCATATGGCCGGTATAACAATACGGTAAGTGATAGTTAAATTAACAATTCTGATATTAGATTTACAATTATGAATTTTTATCAAAGGGATTTTGGTAACTAACTTTAAGTTAGTTGCTTTAAGGATCCACATCTTTGTGCAGATATACAGAAACTTGTCACTGCAGTTCCTGTAATATTGTTGACTTACCTGTTTCTGTAATGTTAACCATTCACACAATTTTGTGAATGTTTCATCATTTTCTTTATGTAAGTTTCTAGTATTTTTGGCACCAGTTGAGGCTGGCCAATGTGCCAAAACTGTTGTAAACATGATCGATAAACATGACACTTTGTATCAGCTTCTCGAATATCACATGATTCAAAAGTTTTTTCATCACTAAGATGAGCACTCACACTAAGTAAGCTATTCTGAAGTAGGCCAGTATGACTATCATTTTTCATTATCTGTACAATGCCACTTGAAGGAAATGTAGGGTAGTGCCTAGCATCCTCAAAATCAAGTTCCCCATAAGCTCATTGCAGATCAAGCAGGAACTTGTTAAGTCAAATTGCACAATTTTTATAGCACAATTCATGAAGAAAATGAAGCCTAGAAATTTGACGTTCTTCATACTCCTGTGATACTGAAGATAAAGTTAATTGACACTTTGTGCCATGTTTCCTCCCACCACCCTATAGCATATATGGTTGTTCTGATTTCCTATAGGTGGTATTACTTTTGCAATGTTTTCCAATGTAAAATGCAGTAATATTCAATCAATAAAAACATGTACATAAATGAAAACATGACTCATTGTATATCTGCAAAAAAGTGTGTGTTCTTAAAGGATTAAACACATCAAACTGTGTCTACTTTATCAAGATACACAAGATATACAAATCACCCATCACCATCTATGCAAATCACACATATATATTAATCTATACTGGATTTAATTTGCCTGAATAAATCATGTTTTTATTGCATGAATTTGACATTGGAAAAACATTGAAACAATGAAAACGCAAAACCAATAATTGGAAATAAGTGCAACCATGTGTAAGTTGTGATATTACTACCAGATTATGGTGAATCATGATCCATATATTAATTAGGAATTAATGACTACTCCTTTTTAATAAATATTATGGGTTGAAATAAACATCACAAGTGCAAGTTTCAAACAGAAACCAAATAGTTAGTTATCAAAAATCTCTTTGGTAAAAATTCCTAATTGTAAATTTGAATTGCAAGAACTAACATTTTGAACAGTGGTTAAATTATAAGGCTTGACTTGCGAGTCTTATTGGCAATATAAATGCTGGATGCAGTGTAATTAAACTTCAGTGAATCAATCAAAAATATTTACTTAATCTTTATAAATCTTAATTTTGACCCTACACAACGTGTATGTTACATAATTTAACAAATACTTCACAGCTTTCTACTGTCGGAACAAAATATAAACAGTGTTGCATGACGGGAAATCTGTTGCCGCTTGCTTTAAACCACTGCTACAGCTTGTGACGTCACTAAAGGCTATTCATTATGTAGATAGTGCTTGTTCAGTTGTTGACACAACGTTTATCAGTGTGTACTTGTAAAATTTATCTAGACTTTATTGACATTTTATTCACATTTATTTGGCACTGATCATGGACATTGATAAATCATTTGAATCTTCTTATTCTGATGTCAGTAGTAACAGTATTAGTGGTAGATCTAGTTCTATTTCTACCTACAACAGCACTCATAAAATGATCAGATTTCTATTAATCCAGAATTCTAATAATAAAAAGATGCTTTAAAATGTATCAAACAACTATAGTTTGCATGTAACAAATAGTAACTATGGTACAGGAAGTTGAGAATATTTTAATTTAGATATATATTTAGGACATAGCACTGAAACATTGTTCATATTGTGCATGCATCCCAATCAAATTTTAAAAAATCAAAAACCCAACCAATCAACAATACACATATTGGTATGACACCAAAGTATGACTTGCATTTCCCTACTAAAAATAGTTAACATGTAAGCACACAAATTGAAACCATCTACACAATAACATGAGGGATTCACTGTAAGCAGACAAATTTAAATAGCATTATAAACATATAAGATACTTCCAAACAATAAGTTGATAGTACATATATGGATCAGTCACAAATATTTTTCTCTCCAACATATTTTCAAAGTAAATGCTGTACCATATAGCTTTGAATTAAATAATAATTTTATTTGCAAACAAGTCTTTTTCACTACAACATATTTTCAACTGGATCGAAAGTGTTCAGAGAGCACAGCTCTAACCCAGTCTTTTAATGTATTTGGTGATAACGTCATCTTTCTTTCCTCTATCACCTTTTGAACACAGAGGTGGTGGGGATTGAATGGATACTGATGACTTCAATTGCTTCGCTCCTTGCAAATATTTGCTAAACAAAGTCGCCATCAGTTTATCAGCATACTCTAGAAATATTGAAAAAAAAATCTTTGAAATGAGAGATAGGATGGATTCTCAACTCACCATCACTAACCATATAACAACACTTGATTATAGTGTTTCTTGGTAGTCCATGCCTAAACATATAATACAATAGGTGGATAATATCTAGTGTATCTACCGAAGTGTTGGTCAAAGGCTCCATGATGAAAGCAGCAACGTCAGTTTTGTGTTGTAAATGTGAATAGATGTAGTAGAGTAGCTTAGTATTAACTTAGATTGGTATTCCTACTACTATAAATAGTCTCCATAAAGATATGAGGTAGATAATACGGTATATGCTAGTTTCATTTGGCCACTTTAAAATACTTACCATATGAAGGAGGTGCCTTTTTGGATCTCACCGATTCCTTGCATTTCTTGGCTTTGGGGTAGTAGACAGAATACCCCTCTATTTCGCGACCCACATTGTGGTTGAAATGCATTGCTGCAATCGCTGTCCTGATGATCAGTATATGAAAAAGATGCAATTCTATCTAGATTCCAAATATAAAGTTTGAAGAAGTTACAAGAATAAGTGTAGGGTACATTGAGTTATAACCTCACCTGGATATCATGCCTAAATATGAAAATGCTGTGTTTTTAGGCAGCCAAGTTAAAATCAAAGAGTTAAATGACTCTACAGCCGAGGTTTGTGATCTTGGAGACAGTTTAACCAGATCATTGATGACAGTTGGCGCTTGCAAAATCTTTATTATTGCTTTTGAAGCAGGGGTGTCTGGAAATTAATTTTCACATCTCATACATACACTTATGAGTAATAAAATTTTACATCAGCATATCATATTGTTGGTAATTTATTCAAAATTAATGATTTGGTACTTTATTGAGATACCTCTTTGGAGCCAAGATCATCTTCTAAGTCTTTTTCATGACTACACTTCAAATATTCAGGATGAATATCAAAGCCGTCATGCTCATTATGCAAATGGTACACCATACCAATCCATTTCGCTTTGATGAGCTTTTCGTCTCCGACTGTAAACCAATTCCATCGAAATAATACATATTTTTGCATGCTTAGAAATAAACTACACATATAGGTAATGACATCACTTTTTTATATAAATTGTACTTCAAGAAAAATAATAAATTAGTGCAATGGCTACTTACTTGGCGATGTTTTCACGCACCAATAAACATGGTAGCTTATAGCTTTCGACCACTGGGCCAAAACACCGCAACCCGCTTTTTTTGATGCAGTAGCATTTTTTTTTCACAAGAGCTGTTGATAAGAACAAAACAGGTATTAAAATGTAATATGGAAAATTGATATCGCACAAGATGTAGGTTCATGTCAAATAATCATTACGCTGGAAAGCTAACCAACTTCATTGTTTGGAATTTGTTGTTAAAGAGAAAAATTCAGGAAACAATCTATGCAGATTTGTACATTGAAATATCAGTCTATTAAAACAATTAGAACAATGCACATCTTCACACATCAGCAATATCATATACATATATTTAAATCAATACAGAAAAGTTCGTACCGGTAAATAGAGTTATAATAGAGTTATACTAATATCAATGGCAGATCCAGGTTTTTGGAAAAGGGGGCGCACTTAAGGAAAAGGGGGGGTTGGGGCGCACTTAGCGATTTCATGAAAAACCCTATGAAAATGAAGTATTTTGGTGGGAAAAGGTGGGTGGGCACCCCCGGCGCCCCTCCCCCCCACTGAATCTGCCTATGAATATCATCAAATTGGTTGATGCAAACCAGATATGGATGCCTAAATAAATTATGAAGTCATAGATTAGTAGCTAAAGCAACAAAACCAACTGAAACATGAACAAAACAAGAACAATATAACAATCATCTTATGCAAATTATAGTGCCATATGTCAAAATAATGGTTGATATCTGGTTTTTCAGTCCTTAACCACTTTGCAATCTGGCGATGTCTATCCGTTACCAGTATGCCAATTTTGTTATCCAATTCCTCTACAATTCTCTTAAGGCCTTCGATTTCACACCAGTACGCACTAGGAACTTCATTTGACTATTTCAAAGCAAATAACATTTCCATATTCAATTAATTTAATGGAGAGCTAGCAGATTCTAAAAGGTGTTGCTAAAATATTCAATTCTGCAAAAAGGTGTTGATAGCCTATTCAATTGTAAATATGAAAATAAAATGCTTACCTGTACAACATTGAAGGTCAGAACTTTTTCACTTGTTGCTTCGGTAACAACATAGGAACCAAATTTTGCTGAATGGCCAGGACTGTCTGATCTGAAGAATTCAAAATTGTATATCTTGGCTATATTTGCAGTCCAGGGAAGGTATACTGATGGTCGCCATATGACAAATTAAATTTACAATATAAAATCAACCTTACCTACAATCCCCTTGAAGTTCAAAACTTTCAATACCATTGCTTGCAAGTTCAGTAAGCATTAGTGCTTTTTCCTTCTTCCAACATGAAAGAACATGACAATGCAGGTAATCCTTAGCATGCGTGTAATAAGTACTTGAGGAAATGTGTCGTAGCTAGAATGAAAACAGTAATTGAAGTCATATTGTTGAGGAAATCATATCTTTTGGCTATCGTTAACAATTACTTAGAATAAATCATTTATTTTTTATAACATTTTAAAGTTCTGGAAGTTTGTAAATCTTTAAAAATCAAATATTGAATCAACAGACTACAAAAGTATTCCATTCAGGGTGCAACGGCAGTCTACCATTTTCAGGAAGTTTACTTAAAAAAAGTTGTACTTATTATCAAAATAGATTTACTTTCATCAAATTGAACATTCGATCAGCTTTTGCTACACAAATTCCTGAAAATAACATTGCCGCTGACAATTGGAGGTTAGCAACAGCCATTTTTCCAAGCACAAACTGATTGCTCCATTTTTTTTCAAATGAACATCCATCTCTTTGACATACCTGTAATAGCAATACTAATTTCACAGTGCGAGTAGAAAATAAATCAGTTATCCAACTCAAACATCTAGTAATGTTACTTGAATTCAGATGTTCTTACTGACAAATATAAAGCAGGCTTTATAACTGTTTTATTTGAATTCTATGAAGTACAATGTTACAATAACATGGAAAAAATGTATAGGATGTCAGGAAATACATGCAAAATACTTACTAACTTTACAGAATAGAATGTTCCCCCTGTAAAAATTCCAGATATTTCCTCATATGTGCATAATGTGTTGCATACCGAACATTTAAATGAAGAAAACAATTCATTCAGTTTAGCCAAATCGACAATTACATATTTGCTTTCCAAAGGATCATAATTTGTAACTCTGCTTTTCTTCCTACAAAGTGTAAACATCAATGTAATATTACAATGTACCATGATAAATAAACATGAAATTCAGATTTATCATTTATGCAACAAATTATTATTTTATGGCATGTTATCAAAAAGTCAACATGTACATGGTACATGTAAATTATGATATTCAAGTTACTAAATGCATGTAGCCAATGGCATAGAAATGACCAGTATATAATAACTTGAAAACTCACACCGGTGGTACATAATCTGGATCATCTAAAACGTCACTACTATTTTCAGAAGCATCCTCAAACACATCATTAACAACTTCATCGACTGTCTGTGTGCTTATGTCCCCAGTAAACAGCGAAGGTTTAGCTTGCACGCCTGAAAATGGCAGATAGATGAGGAAATGGGATTTCTATAAATCAATCATTCAAGCAAGTGTACTATTATCAAGAAAGCAGTCTCTTACAAATATTCCTCATCCAGGGTTTTTTCTTTGAAACCTGAGTGGCTTTATTGACAGCGTTGACGGAGTTGTTAGGTGTGTGTTTGTTTGTCATGGTATCAGACTCTATATCTGTCTGAAGAAGAAACAAATAAGATGAGGTGAATAGCTATGACCAAGTTGAATGTCTAGTGCAGTTATAAACCAGATTCTCTCATAGGCAGAAAATTACATGAAAGATAGCTTATAAAGCAATATCACAGTCTATTTGTAAACTTACTTGACATGCTTTATTGTCAAACGAAATCAACCGTCTTAATTTTTCCTGTAATTCCAATATTAGAGACATTCTTTCTTCCAATTCTTGTTCTTTTTTTTAGTCATTACAAAATCATTAATCATCTGCAAAATATGTGTCAATATTAAATGTTTTTCAAGAAAGTTAGCCAAATAATGGACTTGCCCTTTGAAGTCTCACATACTCAACTATCAATTAACTCTAACAATAAACAATAAGTCAAAATTTGTTACCCGATGTCCTGAAAGTTTCGTGACAACTGACGAACTTGAAGATGTTACTGAAGATACACTGTCACTGTGTTCTGGTAATGGTTCAAAATTGCTTCCAGTTGCTTCTTTGTTCATGTCAACATGACCTAAAGTTGCAAAGTTACACAGTAATTATGATGAGAGATCGGTGGAAAACTTTTAATGAAAAAAATAATGAACACTACATGTACTTCTTCTATCTTCTAATAAAAGGTTGTAAATTTCGTTAACAATTTTGTCAATGACTTTACCTGGCTTTGTCAGAAACTTAATTCTATCATGAGGCATTTTTTTCCTGTGAACTGTCGGAAAAGCTCCAACTTTAAGAATCAATTTTCCATTAAATCCCATTCTGAATGCTCTTAGGTTTTCGAAATCATCGTCTTTGAAATGTAGGGCACATAACACACTTGTCGAACTCTGCTTGAAATTGACTCTTGTTTCTAACACATGTCTAGACCACTTTCTTGCTAACTTTGGATCTTTAGGAAAATAAAATACAGAGACACCATTCGCAGATGATATCCTGCAATTTGCAGCGACGCATACATTTGGCATTGTGTCTGTAAAGAAAAGTAAAAAAAAAAAAATTAGTGTTCTCACAGTAAATAATCTTATTTGTTATTCGTATGAACTTGTAGACTGCTGAACGGAATCCGTAAATGAATGTTACTCAGATTGTTGGTGTTTTTAAACATTTTAGCAATAAAATATCATTGAAATGGATATTATATATCTTACACATATGCGTGAAATGTTTAAAAACACCTATGATCGGAATAAATTTGGTTACAGATTCATGACAAAAGTCTATGATTTCATTCTTTTATTGTAAACTATTGATGATCATAAATAATATTTTTGTAAAGCTATATATATGCCAAAACTATAGAGGTGACTAGATCTACCAAATAAGTATTAATCTGGTATTGTATCCTACAAAATATTAAATTATCTGAGTCAAACTGAGTGATACAATTGCATCTATAATAATGCCAGAAATTAGTAGTCTACAATGTACATGTAAGTACATTTTCTAGACCTAGATCTACTCACAATCAAACAAATGAAATGATTTATATTAACCCCAAATACATGAGAATGATAGTTGACCAATGAATTATAACACTAAAGATCCAATCAAGTATATGATTTCATACTCTATCAGTTTCTGACACTAAATTATTGTTCTTGAATAAGTTACATATTGAAGTCATTTCACATTTGACATGTCATTGTCAAAACAGAAAGCAGAGCTGAAATCTTATTTTACATGTAGCAGCTAACATTTAGTGTACACTAATCTAAATTAAACTAGTCCATTATCTACAGTCATTGTTCAACAATATGTAGCATTATCTTTAGATGCTGATAACATCACTGGAAGGTTATAAGTCAGGCAAATTTATCCTTGTCTTACCTTTCGGGCAATGTTTATTTACTGTGTTGCTTTTTGGAATGGCTGCAGCAAAGCAGCCAGAAAATTTTGTCTATGGTATAAGAATAACTTTTTAACATGTGACGTCAGTCCCCATTACGTCAATGGCGAGTTGTTAAAGCCATGCAAGATATAGTGAAAAATCACAAGACATCTACAAAGGTCTTCTATCACTAATGGGGTCATTCTCCTGCTGCTATCATAATGGGAAAAGGGACTTTGCCAATTCACCCATCTAAACTAATCACAGAAACCATGACTGAATTCACTGAAGAAAGAAGGAAACAGCATGAAATGCAAAAGATGTATTATGACAAAGGTAAAAGACAATTAAGTGAGTTGAAACCTGGAGATAAAGTGTATGTTCAAGATGAAAAAAGTGGTAGATGGGCAAAGACTGCTGTTGTAAAGGATGCTGAAACTGAAAGCAGATCATATATAGTTGAAACTCAGGATGGAGCGCAGTATAGGCGTAATCGTGTCCATCTCCGACCACAGGCAAACAGCGAACCCGTATCTACACCGGATCCTCCACAGATCCCTATACCAGACTTACCTCCAAAAGTGGTTGTTGATATATCCCCAAACACAGGAGCAGCACCTCCTCAGGAAATTGGTCCTGATGTGCCTCAGCCGCGCCGATCCATGCGTGTGAGTAGAGCACCACAGAGGCTTATTGAAAGTGACTTGTTGGGAAAGTAATTAGTGATTGGAACTTGCGTTTGATTGTGACATTATTTCATGCGCATATGTACATAGAAAGTGGACTAGTGATATCCTGGATGGATGTTAATTGTGCTCATGTAGTGTTTTCATGTTTATGCAATTTTATATTATTACACATGGAGTTTTATAGCTGAAGTTAGTTTTAAAAGGAAAATGATGTTAGCTTTGTATCATCGTATATTTTTATGCAGATATCGGTAATATGATTTGTGAATGGTAACGAGTATATTTGGTCAGGTCCGTTCTGGTAAATTAATTGTTTTTTCATGTAACCTATATGTTTTATATGACCAAGTTCTCTGATAATGTTTTATCTTCTGTTTTGATAAAAAGGGAGATGTAATGATATAGCTTAGATTATGCAACGCCTTTGTTGTAAGGCTAACCTCAGCTCTTTTGAGTTGATCCCTCTTCCTGGCCTGTGTAGTTTTGACCTTACCCCTATTACCTGCAAATTGTCTGTTGTATCCTGTTGCATACACAGATTCATCTCTTGATTCATCTATTACGTAAGTTGGCTCAACTTTTAATCACTGTACTGCCACCACCTGTTGCCACACCTATACTATAGCAGAGTCACCTTTGAATTTTTTTAATGATGTTTTTTCTTCTTTCATAAAGGGTTTTTGTTTAGCTTCATACCTGTAAGCACAAGTAAACATTCTTCGGATCTTAATTTTGCTTTTGCCTCAATAATTTAAATGCCAAAAATGACAGGGGTTATAACAATGCCTTTAACTTTTTTTTTATTATAC
The DNA here is from genome assembly GCA_019095985.1 of Streblospio benedicti. NCBI lineage: Eukaryota > Metazoa > Annelida > Polychaeta > Spionida > Spionidae > Streblospio > Streblospio benedicti. The sequence goes on along the minus strand of JAGTTF010005326.1, from coordinate 15,720 downwards.
TTTGCATCAAAGTCATTTATAAATTTATTCATGTTGTCTCCATCCTTCCGCTGACAATCTCCAAATTCTTCAAATTTTCCCCAACTATCTGTTATG
>JAGTTF010005325.1:14067-34757 GCA_019095985.1 Streblospio benedicti | reverse complement strand
TCATTGACAGTCTGAATATTCTGGTAATTTTACATGTACTGTTAGTATGTATATAATGCGTCTAAAAATAGATGGTTATAAAAATGCCATTCAAATCACCTGGATATGCAACCCAATTGACGTTATCAAGACGAGAAGATTTGAATCGGCAGTCTGCCTGTAGACTATTAGTGTATTCATGCGCGTTTTGAAACTTGGCTTATTCATGATTATCTGTTCATCAACGCATTATATATTAGAAACATTGTGTATTTGTGACATTGGTTTGGTAAATAAAGAACGCAGTTCCCTCCCCATATGACTGTTGTGTATCGGACTCATCTCTCTATATATAATGACAAGTCATAGCACGGGCCAGCAGGTTGCTAAGTATTACTTCTCTCGTTTGTATGATATATTTGGACATCGTCATAAAAATGTAAACTTACAAAAACCTGACATGATTATTTTGTAAATAAGAGTGACTATCATCGGTAGTCACATTTGTTTGTGGGTTTGGCGTATCTAGCATGCGGGCGATGCGGGCGATCCTGGATATTCTAAATTTAGAACACGTCCTATGAAATGTGCAAGTACAATGTTGCTGGTTTTAAGAAGTTAGTCTGAACTGAGTGGGAGTGAATTTGAACTCCAATGTGATGGAAACGAAAACAGCGATGTTTACGTTGATTCAATGACGTACAAAAGCACCCCCTGACACTATTTGTAAGTACCGTGAATCTGGCTTTCGAATGTAAACATTACCTTATATGGTCATAGGTTTGGAGATCTTTGGAAGCATTTTTATTTTTTGTTGTTGTCCTATTAACTTGCATACAAAAATACAATTATTATGACACTCTTTCATTCGAAAATAATCTTCAAGATTATAGATATAAGAGATTTGTCATTTACTTAAAGGAGCTTTATCTACCTCAAATCCTATCTAAAAGGAATTTCCCGGTCGTCTCATAGTTCTCTTTATGAACCAAACTTGCAGTTAGTATGTGCCTCTTTCATAATGAGATGCACTTCCTTTATCACATATAAAACATATAATCAAATAAGTGTATACCAAAATATAGTGAATTTATTTGCACAAATACCGACAAAACTTTAGCCATTGTTGTTTTTCTGCCGAATGGATTTGTGGGTAATTTATGACGCGTAGTCGTGAACGAACGGTCTAGCTCCCACTTGAATGAACGGCAACATAATATCCTATAACTTATAAACCACATTTCCAAAATTCTTGAAATTTGGGAGGATGATTTCAGTGACATAGACCCTGTATATCCTTTAATCTGATAATTTGATAATGACTGGATCTTTTATAATCATCGTTTAAATTTACTACACAATCACAATGTGACGTCACATTGTGACTCGCAAGCTCCGCCCCTTAATCTAGATCTTCTTCTTCATGTTTAGACCGTCTCTTATGTGTAGACGTTCCGGCCGTAATTATGCCGTATGGAAATACGTTAATTTAACAAAAGGAATTATATACAAAAGAAAAGAAACCGACTTAGATCTACGAAATACTCAACTCCACGTCACAGCGAGACAGGTGATAGAGTGCAAACAAGCACCTGCTACTGCAGTATTTGAATCATGGCAACTGACACGGCGGAGTATTTCTCATGCGAAGAAGATGAATCACAATCAGATGAAAACTTAGGCCTTAGTGGCTACTTGTTTGAGCCAGAGCCAAGCAGTGATGAGGATGAGAACAATGATGATATTGTTAGTGTTGACCATGAAGAGGCAGCACGCATCGGTAATACAGATGGGTAAGTACACCACAGACTCAAAGTAGTATTTGTCTTTGATTAAATGTTCACATGGAACGTCAAGCGTTTGCCGTCGGAAATCCCTGCAGTATGTTGAGTAAGTTCAAAAGGTCAAATCCTACGTCACGTCGGGCAATTTGCATATCTAATTACTATATTTGTAAATAATTAAAATATTTATAATAAAAAATCTGGATGAACAAAAAATAAAACAAGACACATTTTTTAATTTATTTATTAGTTTTCTACACTTAGGCAAACGCCTGGCTGGAAGAAAAAAATTCTTTGGCTGCTAGATAAAGCTCCTTTAAAAAAACACGTTAGCATCAGCTGAATTGTGGATTAGCAGCTAGATATGATACCACTCTAAAATACCAATAAAAATTAGTGATAATAATTAACATTATTTGACATTTCATCATAAACAAAAGAAAAAAGAGCAATGAATATAAATTCTAAGGTCGTTAAGTGCTTTAGAACTAGATCTAGGTCAGAGGATGGGGTACTGGGCATGAACGTCAGTGACTGTAATGTTCTCGTCGCCAAATGTAATGTTCTTGTGGTGGTATGTTAATAAGAAAATAATAAATAACTGGAATATCGCATACATTTATTTGTTCCAGCGTCTTTATCATGCCACGTATCTCCTTTCCGGTTCACTGCTAGCCTCGTTCAACCAGACTGTATTGCATACATGAAATGAGCGCCGCCATTACAGAGTCTGGTTGATCGAGACTAGCTCACTGCCAAGTATTCCATAGATACCACTAACAGTAATACAAGCTTAGAACGCGAATGTTACAGTGACAGTGCGTCGATAATGACGTCTTCCAAGAAATATTGACAGCATCAAGTACTATCTTGAAAAGTGCAGAACGTAAGTGAAGTACTTTAGATACTATTGCCATAGTCAATGTTCTTCTTTTCAAATAACATATTTAGTTCTAAACACTTTGAGTTTGTCAAACGGGACAACACAAAAATGGTTAGATTCTAGTCTGCCATGTATCACTGTACTCTAAGGTAAAACATGTTCGCATATTATGAATATTTTAATGCGTTAATTCATAAAATCTACGGTTATAAATTAATGAGCAAACTACCATGAAATACTTTGCAATACAACTCTCGATCTTTATTGACAACATTATTCACTACAAATCCTGTAATATTTGAGCATTAACATTATCGGAGTTGGCCTCCCACATAAAACCTGAGGCAGTCTATCATAATGAAGCATTACTTCATTAAAAATATATCTACGGGATAAAAGATTTAGTCATAAGTACTTTTTCATTCAATACCCATTGTTAGTCACTTCATTTATCTCACAAACATCCACGATATGGCATAGATCTAGACGTTAGATCTAACGTTAAACACTGTCGACGGGGCTTAAAAATCGCGGTAAAAACTGTTAAACACCGTACGTCGATTCGAAGGTTCTCCTGCATTCTGTCGTCAAAATATAGAACATATCTATTCCAATTCAATTTTATAATAAAGATATTTTATGTAGGTATGTCTGGATGTTATTTTTGGTGTAATATGTGCTTTGATTGTTCAGGAAAATGCTTCCAAACCTCTCAAAACCTATGACCATATAAGGTAATGTTTACATTCAAAAACGAGGTTCACAGTACTTAACTGGTGAAAAGGGACTAGTCCGTGAGCCACATTCTCTTATAGTTACTTTGGTGGAAGGATATACTAATATATTTTAACCTCGCCACCAGTATTAGAAAATATTTCTGAACAAATTTGTAAATTATTTTCCAAAAAGCGGGAGGCAAAATCTGAAAAAAAGCGAGGAGGCAGAGGACATAAATATATCTGAAGTACAAATTTGTAAATTATTTTAACAAAAAAAGCAAGGAGGCAAAATCTAAAAGCGAGGAGGCAGAGGACGCATCGAAAAAAGGGAGGAGGCGATCGCCTCCTCTGCCTCAGCCTAGTTACGGGCCTGAAATATATTGGTATAAAGATTGTGAATGTAAACTGTAAGTGCATCCACAAATTTTAGTTGTATTGATTCTACAAAACTGACAACACAAATTAATTCTCAAATATGATGCTTTCATGTGTGTTTCAGGCCAGCCTTGGTGAACTGATCAGCCGGTCTGTGGCAGAAGGAGACATATGCCGTGTGACAGAACTACTCGAGGCTGGAGTCAGCATCAACACAGTGGATAAAGGCTTCCCACTGATCCACATCGCTGCCTGGTATGGTCACAGTGAGATGGTCGGTCTGCTCATCTCTAGGGCCGCTGATGTAGTAAGTGCAGGGATTGGAGGATACTATATATACCAGATCACAACATAGTGTTTTGAGTGTATTTAGGATATTACCATATTTTATAATCAGCGAAGAATAAATATACCATCAAATTGTTTTTCTTTTGTTTAAAAAGGAAATATTTTCACCACTATTTTACCCTGTATTTCAGCAAAGCCTGGGTCAGCATGGACGTACAGCACTCATGCATGCTGCTCAGTTTGAATTCACCAACTCAGAGGTGATCACTCAACTCATAGTACAGGCTGGAGTCTCCGTCAATGCTGTCAGTCAGGACGAGGATAAAACAACAGCACTGCATTTGGCGTGTCAAGTCAGCACAGTGGAGACTGTGAGAACTCTCATTGACAATGGTGCCAGTGTGAATGTGAAGGATGGCCACGGTGACATGCCAATACACATAGCAGCCCGCCATGGTAAAGCAGCCACTGTGACCTTGCTCATCTCCAGGGGAGCTGATACGGTGAGTGCAGGGATTGAGTCTGTGTTGTGGTGATATATGATCATATGGTGTGAGGTTTGAAATCCACCACAACATACCGCACCGCAACATACCACATCAAAACATAATGTTTTGCTTGTTTTTGAAGATACTACCATATTTTTTTTAATCCGTAACGAATAAGTACACCATTGATTTTTTTATTTAATAAGAAAAACATTTCACTCCTGTTTTACTTTATATTTCAGCAAAGCCTGGGTCAGCTCGGACGTACAGCACTCATGTATGCTGCTGGGTTTGAATCAAACAACTCTGAGGTGATCACTCAGCTCATCCAGGCTGGAGTCTCCGTCAATGCTGTCAGTCAGGACGAGGATAAAACAACAGCACTTCATGTGGCTTGTCAAGTCAGCACAGTGGAGACTGTGAGAACTCTCATTGACAATGGTGCCAGTGTGAATGTGAAGGATGGAGATGGTGACATGCCAATACACACAGCAGCCTGCAGTAGCAAAGCAGCCACTGTGGCCTTGCTCATCTCCAGGGGAGCAGATACTGTGAGTGCAGGGATTAGTTTGTGTTGTGATGATATATGATTATATGGTGTAAGGTTTGACATCCCACATCGCAATATACCACACCAGACCACACTACAATATACAAGTCAACAAAATACCACACCATAACATACTACATCAAAACATTATATGTGAAGAATCATCACCATCCATTTTTTAATAAGGATATATTTTCACCCATATTTTATCTTGTATTTCAGCAAAGCCTGGGTTGGCGTGGACGTACAACACTCATGGCTGCTGCTCAGTTGGAATCTACCAACTCGGAGGTGATCACTCAGCTCATCCAGGTTGGAGTCTCCGTCAATGCTGTCAGTCAGCACGAGGAGAAAACAACAGCACTTCATGTGGCTTGTCAAGTCAGCACAGTGGAGACTGTGAGAACTCTCATTGACAATGGTGCCAGTGTGAATGTGAAAGATGGCCGAGGTGACATGCCAATACACATAGCAGCCCGCCATGGTAAAGCAGACACTGTGGCCTTGCTCATCTCCAGGGGGGCAGATACGGTGAGTGCAGGGATTGAATCTGTGTTGTGGTGATGTATTATCATACGGTGTGAGGTTTGGCATCCCAAATCACAACATACCACATCACATCATACCACAACATAGTGTTTTGTTTGTTTTGTGGATATTACTATATTTTATAATCTGTGATGAATAAGTACACCATGGTTTTTTTCTTATAATTTATATGGAAATATTTTCACCCCTATTTTACCCTGTATTTCAGCAACGCCTGGGTCAGAGTGGACGTACAGCACTCATGGCTGCTGCTCAGTTTAAATCCACCAACTCTGAGGTGATCACTCAGCTCATCCAGGCTGGAGTCTCCGTCAATGCTGTCAGTCAGCACGAGGATAAAATAACAGCACTTCATGTGGCTTGTCAATTCAGCACAGTGAAGACTATGAGAACTCTCATTGACAATGGTGCCAGTGTGAATGTGAAGGATGGCCAAGGTGGCATGCCAATACACACAGTGGTAAAGCACTGTGGCCTTGCTCATCTTACGGTGAGTGCAGGGATTGAGTCTGTGTTGTGGTGATGTGGTGATCTTAAGATTTGGCATCTCACATCACAATATACGCCAACATTATGTAGTGTGTGTTTGGCCTTGTACACCATCAAATTATTTTTCTTTTTGTGTATCTCTTGAATGGACATGGGGGATTGAGTCTGTGTTGTGGTGATGATTGATCTTTGGTGAAGTACATTAATTTTGTGAACTATTGATTTGTCTGGCTGGGACAACGTCTCAAATTATTTTTTTCCTGATGGAGTGGAAGAAATATGAAGTAGGGCTTGTGCTCTCTTGTAAATTGAAAATATATGTGTCAATAAAAATTAATTCTATCACAGAGTTTCAAGAAATCTAGGGTATTATCTTTCTTGTGAATAGAAGAGTTTGAACAGAACACATGGAAGAATTATATTGAATAAAGATTTTGAAATTCAACCGTGTTGTCAGTACAGTGAAACTCTTTGGGCTACATCATATTTGAAGATGGCATCATATGAAAGGAATAAGGCACAGCCTTCCAGAGAGCCAGTGCGACACATCACTCGGGCTGGAAGAATTGTCAGGCCACCTGATAGATTGATAGAGTCCTGTCCACCATCAACAATTCAAACTAAACGGAAAATTATAGAATATCAAGAGGCATTGGAAATAGAAGTTACTAGGCTACAAAAGGAATTAGAAAGGGACATTGCTTCCACAACAGATGAATACATACCCATTCAACAGTATGCCGAGGTCCAGTCACCTACAGCAGTCACCCATCCATTTGATGTATTATTCAAAACCCCAAGGTGTTAACTCGCAAATGCCAGGTCACACACAGCAGTCATCTACTTATACACTGAATTATCCACATCAGATTAATTCAAAGCAAGTAGACCACAAGCAGACAGTCGATCAAAGGCAACAGCCAGAACTAAACTACATTGAGCCCACCTCACAGAGAGAAGGAGAGGCAAACCTGCTAAGCCATTTGGCAGATCTGCTGTCTAACAAGTGTGATCACTTTCCCCGTATGGAACCAGATGTTTTTACTGGAGATCTACTAAAATTCCCAGAATGGATAAGGTCGTTTGAAGTGCTGATTGAAAAACATACCACCTCCGCAATTGACAGGCTACATTATTTGAATAAATACACTGCTGGAGATGCTAAAACAGCCATCCAGTGGTACCTTACGCTTCACAGTGATTCTGCTTACGACCAAGCCAAGACAACTCTAGTTAAACGGTATGGAGATAAATTTAACATTTCTGAAGCATTCAGGAAACAAATGGACAACTGGCCTACTATAAGACCAGGTGATGCTCAAAGTCTTTTACGATTCTCTGATTTCCTGCACCATAACATGTCAGCAATGGAATCCATTTCATACCTTCGCTCCTTGAACAGCCCTGAAGAAAACAGGAAGCTTGTGCGTAAGTTACCACGTTACTTAGCCAATAGATGGTTCAGAATTGTGGACGAATGGCTGTACGGTGATCCTACTCATCGGGCTTCATTACCAGAAGAGGTATATGAGGGTTGCTATCCTCCCTTCTCAGAATTCTGCAAGTTTGTTGCTAATGAAGCAAGAATAGCGTGCAGCGCGGAAGATTTAGGAGTGGAAGTTAAGAAGGTTGATAATAAATCAAGCAAAGCAGGTGGTAAAGGAAATGAATTTAAACCAAGGTTTAACAATAAAGCTGCAGCAAATAGTTTTGCTTCTGAAGTAAATAATAAGTCTAAATCATTAGCTATACCAAAACCAAAGGACCAAATGGCCTGCATTATGTGCCAGGGCAGTCATTCTATTGACAAATGTCAGGATTTCAAGGCAAAAACCTTGGAAGAGAGAAAGATATATGCAAGGAGCAAGGGTCTTTGCTTTGGATGTCTTTGCAAGGGTCATCTGTACAAGGTCTGCAGGCGAAGAAATCCTCAGCTGATGTATGGAGACTTGCCCACTTCTCCTCCATGTCCTGAAGACACTAGCAAGAAAGACAAGACTGACAAGGTTTCTTCGCATACGATTGATTCTTCAGATGATCAATTTCAGAACGTTGAAGGACAACTTCACTCCATGGTCATGCCACTGGTTTTGTACCACAAGGATTGTCCAAACAAGCAGATTGAAACTTATGCACTCTTAGATAATCAGTCAAACGCATGCTTTATATCAGACACCCTCTTACAAGAACTGCAGATTGAGGGTGAACCAGTGAACTTGAAACTGAAAACTGTGTTAGCTGAGAAGACTGTGACAAGCAGCCTAGTCAATGGTCTAGTTGTGAGAGGGGTGAACGAGCCAGTTGAAGTGTCTTTACCCAAGACCTACAGTCGCACAGAAATCCCAGCTGACAAGAGTCTTATTCCTAGACCAGAAACCCTGAACAAATGGCAACACTTAAGAGCAATTTCAAACAAACTAGTACCATATCGTGACAATATAGAAATTGGTTTGTTGATTGGATTCAATTGCTCTGTTGCTCTGTTGCCACGCGAGGTCGTCAGTGCTGGCGATAATGATCCATATGCCATCAGAACTGTCCTTGGATGGGGTGTCACTGGCGCTGTTGGAAACTGCAGGAATAGCAGTATGGAACACTTTTCCTATAGAACTCAAACCAAGGAAATCACATGTGCAAGTGTGAGACAGATGTTCAACACCGACTTCAATGAACAGTTCTCTGATGATAAAATTTCATTGAAGGATAAGAGATTCCTACGTCAGGTGGAAGGCAGTATTCACCAAAAAGGAGGATGGTCATTTTGAAATACCATTACCATTTGATTGTGATAATATTCACCTTCCAAACAATGTTGAAGTTGCCAAAAGAAGATTAGCAAGCCTCAAGAGAAAACTTCTACGTGATACTCAGTACAGATCGGATTACAGTGATTCCATGAAAGAAATAATAAGTAAAGACTATGCTATGAACCAGTATCTACAGACAATACGTGGTACCTGCCGCACCATGGGCTGTATCACCCCCACAAACCCAAAAAGATACGCGTTGTTTTTGACTGCAGTGCAGAGTAGAAAGGTCAAAGTCTGAATCAACATCTTCTGGCTGGGCCTGACCTAATTAACAGCCTAGTCGGTATTTGTGCAGATTTCGAAAGGACAGGATTGCTCTTACCTGTGACATTGAGGCCATGTTTCACCAAGTATCAGTAGATCCTGCAGATCGAGACTACCTGAGGTTCCTATGGTGGGAAGATGGAGATCTTAGTACTGAGCCAAGAATATTCAGGATGGCTGTCCATTTGTTTGGAGCCACTTCATCACCAGGATGTGTGAATATGGCACTGAAGACAACTGCAGATATTTTCGAGAAAGACTGTGGATCTAAGGCTGCAGAATTTGTTAGAATAGGATTTTTATGTCGACGATGGGCTCATATCAGTAGCGAGCATTGAGGAGGCCCAACAGTTGATCGACTCCACTAGAATGCTTTGCGCAAAGGGTGAATTTCGGCTCCATAAATTTACATCCAATGCAAAAGAAGTCCTTCAACATGTCAATGAGGACGACAGACAAGGGTCAATGAAAAATGTTGATTTGAATGTGCAAAATCTGCCACTACAAAGTGCTGTCGGATTTTTTGTCCATTTTTCCGATGCATGTCAGGAAGGATATGGTCAATGCAGTTACCTGAGATTAATTGATGACCACCAGAATGTTTCTACCTCCCTAGTAATGGGAACGGCTTGAGTTGCTCTTCTGAAATCTATCATGATCCCCAGGCTGGAGTTGACTGCAGCAGTAACCTCAGCGAAGGTCAGCAATTTCCTGAACAAAGAGTTAAAGTATGAAGCAATTAAGCATGCGTTCTCGACCGATAGCCAGGTCGTGCTTGGCTACATTGCCAGCGATTCAAAGAGATTTCACATCTTTGTAGCAAATAGGGTGCAACTTATTAGAGATATTGCTTCTGTGGATCAGTGGAATTATGTAGACTCAAGGTCTAACCCAGCTGACATCGCATCCCGAAGAATGAAGGCAGAAGAGCTAAAAACAGTTCTCTTTGGTGGAAAGGGCCAGCTTTCCTCTATTCTGACAAGCCATTACCCCTGAGAAAGCCAAATTCTCCACTCTCCTGTGACGACCCGGAAGTGAAAAGGGTTGTTGTACACGTAGCAAACATGGATGTTCAGACAGTATATTTTGCTGACATAATATCCAGGCTTGATAGGTTCTCAAATTGGCACCTGGCATTGAGGGCTGTAGCTCTGTGTCTTAGATTCAAAAATAGGCTGAAGATACATACAGTCAAAAGGCAAAAAATGTAGAAAATATTCAGACATTGAGAGCCAGGTTAAAGTCAAACTACATTCCCATCAATGTAGATGAATTGAAAGAGTCCATCCAGTGATCCTACCTACGGAGCACCATATAACAAGACTCGTCATAGCCCATTACCATGCAAGTACCGGACACTCAGGCAGAGGAATCACCATGAATGAAATCAGAACCTCGGGTTATTGGATATTGAAGGGACAATCGGCAGTAGCTGGATACACATGGAAGTGTGTAATCTGTCGCAAACTCCATGGTCCTACAGCTGGACAGAAAATGGCAGATTTACCTAGAGAACGCATAGAACCAGCCCCACCATTCACATATGCTGGAGTAGATTTCTTTGGACCCTTCTATGTGAAGGAAGGGAGGAGTGAGAAAAAGCGTTGGGGTGTAGTCTTCACGTGCATGAGCTCACGTGCAATCCATCTCGAGGTTGCGCACACACTGGAAGCAAGTTCTTTCTTAAATGTCTATCGTCGGTTCATAGCTCGAAGACGTCCTGTCTGGCAGTTATCATGTGATCATGGTACGAATTTTGTGGGAGGCAAGGGAGAGCTTGAGGCCGCTCTCAAGGAAATGAATGATTATCAAATAAAACAAGAATTATTGAAGGACAAATGTGATTGGGTGGAATTCAAGTTTAATGTGCCTCATGCCAGCCACATGGGAGGCGTCTGGGAGAGGATGATCAAATCAGTGAGAGCCATCTTGTCAGGGTTGTTAGTCCAACATGGATCACAATTAAATGATGAACTTCTGCTAACACTGCTAGCTGAAGTGGAAGCTGTAGTTAACAGCCGACCTCTGACTTATCATGAAGTAGATCATGATTCTATCGAACCCCTCTCTCCTAGTCAAATTCTCACCCTGAAATCAAAGGTTATTATGCCACCGCCAGGGAAGTTTGTCAAGGAGGACATGTATTGTAGAAAGCGATGGAGAAGAATTCAATTTCTAGCAAATGAATTTTGGTCTCGCTGGAAGAAAGAGTACCTCTCAACTCTAACTGCTAGGAAGAAGTGGCAGAAACCACAACAGAACATGAAAAAGGGAGACATTGTACTGTTAAAAGACGAAAATCTACCACGATGCCAGTGGTCTTACGCCATCATTGTAAACACCTACCCAAGTGAAGATTTGCTCATCCGAAAGGTGCAGGTGAAAACCGCTACATCGACCTACGACAGACCAATACACAAGTTGGTGTTTCTCTACAGACCGGAGGAAGACCCCGTCGAGGAGCCATAGTATTCTGTATATTTTGTGGATTCCAAGATGAATCCAGGGGAGCCATGTACTGGCAGTAGCCTTGAATGGACATGTGTGTGTGTGTATTAACAATTTTACTACCAGGTGGCAGCACCTTCTTGTGTGTGTGCTGTCCACCTAGCTTCTTGCTATTGATTGATCTGAACTATTGATTTTGTAAACTATATTAATTTTGTGAACTATTGATTTGGCTGGCTGGGCGTCTCCTGATGCAGTAGAAATACGAAGTAGGGCTTGTGCTCTCCTGTAAATTGAAAATATGTGTCAATAAAAGAGTAGTTCTATCACAGAGTTTCACGTAATCGAGGGTATTATCGTGGCCTTGCTCATCTCCAGGGGAGCTGACGTACATGCACTCGGTCAGAACGGGTGGACCACCCTGATGATGGGAATAGAGAGTGAAACAGATAATATTGACATTCTGAATATGTTAGTCAAGGCTGGTGTGATTGTTAATGCACTAAGTGGTGAGGTCAGGAAGGGTAAAGGTGACAATGTCAGCCTTGTACAGATGATAGAGAGAACAAGCGCCCTTCACTTTGCCTGTTTACGTGCTAAACTAGAAAGTGTCCAATTTCTTATAGATCATGGAGCTGATGTCAATATCACAAATGGCCTGGGGGATCGGCCGCTACATATGGCTGTTTACAGAAATAGCATAGAAATCACTGACATTCTCCTGAAAAGAGGCGCCATGATAGATTCTCCCGGTGCTGATGGCGTCACTAGTTTGTGTCTGGCTGCAATGAGAGAAAGTTCTGAGATGGTGAGTTTTCTGCTAGAACACAAGGCAGACGCCAACATTGGTGATCATGATGGTCAGTTACCACTTCATAAAGCAGCACAAAGTAACAACCCATTGGTTACCACAAGATTAATGCCAGAGACCACCAATGTCAACAGCAAAGATGACACAGGCTGCACAGCATTACACGTTGCAAGTAAAGGATTTCCCATCAATGTCAAATTACTGCTCCAAAGAGGTTGTAAAGCTGACATCCAGAATGACCTGGGCAATACAGCTGTCCATATCGCCGCTCAAGCAGGACATACTGAAATTCTAAAAGTTCTACAACAATTCAAGGCAAATCTTCACTTGAAGAATTACAGTGGAGAAACTGCTACATTTGCATCATGTTCAAGATTAAACCTGATGATGGTAGAGCTCCTGGTCAACTCTGGCTGTGACCCCCTGACCACTGACAACATGGGCAGCAGTCTTCTCCATGCAGTCATCCAAAGTGACTTCCATGCCATGCTGCTCAGTATTGTATTTGAACCTTCAAAAGCTGATGAGCAAGCATATAAACACTTGGGCATCTCAAAAAGGTCTCTTTTGATGGTTGAAAATACAGAACACACAGGCTTTAGTTTTGTGTACAACACATCAATGGGTAAAGCACAGCAACTGATTGAGAGTAACAAGTATGATAAATTGACGCGCCTGCAGCCTTTGTTTGTGACCATCATAGACCGGCTTCTCTCCCTTGGCCTAGACATCAATGCCACAGACTACAACCAGCAGACCCCACTCCACCTGGCGGCAGCTGCTGGCTTATTCACAGCCGTGGTCTACCTGGTAGAGAAAGGAGCCAACGTCATGGCTCGTGACAAGTTTGACTTTATCCCTCTCTTTTTATCAATCAAACACTCTCCAGCATTCAAGTACCTGATGAAGAGATCAGAAGATGATTTGGTAGAAGATGATTATAAACAGATGGCACGACTTGCACACTTCCATGATTTACCAAAAGTTCTCAGAAAGTGTCAGTATAAATTTAGTGAAAAAATATCCCTTGAAGTTTTTCCACAGAAGGTAAAGCCACAGTGGGTCAAATTGTCAGTGGGTGAAGACCTGAAGAGAAAAATGCCCATATGGCTGGCCACACTACAGCCCTTGACCTACGTGAACCATGATGACATGATCCACACTGTAACTCAACTCCTACAAGACTTGGAGAACTACATGAAAGAGGAAGATGAGCAACTTGCATTTGAGGCCCAGAGATGTGGAAGTGAAGAGGAAGGAACCAAGGTGATGGCTCGAGATGAGCAGGATGTCCCATGTATTCTGACCAATGTCAGATTTGATATGTTTGAAGAGCCAACTGGTCCAGATCCTGACCTCAACGCCTTTGTGGGGCTGGTCTGCAAACGAGAATATCGACGATTTATGAGAAGACTTTTAGATAAAAAGCACCAACTCTCTCCATCCAAGCTATGCAAATATTTCTACAGGGCAGTATCTAAATTTCTAGGCAGACCAGAGACTTTAAGAAAGTACCCGCAGATACAGAGTATCATGGTGAAAGATGTTACAGAGAGGAATCGTCGTATTGCGTGTCTGCACATCAGATGGCATGATGATGTCTACCCTTTGCTGGATATTGGCATTGACCTGGTCCCCATGATCGCCCTGCCCGGCTGGTGGCCACACTGGGGCAACCAGCACCCTCTCACCATGCAGATAGAGTGTGTGGCACTGCCCAAGTGGAAGCTGACACAAGAGATCGAGATGTCTGTGATGGAGATAGGAGTGCACAGATGGGGCCCTCTGTTCAGCATGATGCCTTATGAGATGAAGGAGGGCTACCGGCTTGCCAAGGTCGTCCGTGATAAAGGAGTCTGCCCCATAATTGAAGACTGGCAGCCAGCAAGTTACTTCATGGATTCCTATTTCATGAAGCAAATCATCATCAAAGAATATGCAAAGTCTCTACAGCCTGTCCCTTCTGCTATTACTAAGGATCAAATACTCAAAAATGATGATGTCACTGCTGAAAACTTACAAGTTAGCTCAGCCAATTCTTCCCTGTTTTGGGCAAGGCAAATCTATGAGGAGCTAGAGAAAGCATTTGATGAGGGTGAGCTGACCACGTTCCTGTTCCCTGACTACAACCTGCTGAAGGACGCCCACTTCCGGCAGTACAAGGGCCGAGCGTGCCACTACGCCAGGCTGTGCAGGGAGCTCCTCACACCACAGTCAGTGCAGCATTTCAAGAAGGCTTACATGGGGATTGTAGAAGTGGACTAAAATTCAGTCAGCTCAGAAACAAGTTTTGGAATTTTGAATGTTGAATATGAGAATAATATTTGGAGAAAACACTGACACTATTTGAAATTAAATATGCACCAATAATATTTTCAATAAGTTGAACAAACAGAAACTCCATTACTAAATGACAAATTCTACAAAGCTGCTTAAATTAGATCATGACATTTATTGAAAGGAATTTTCTTCTTACATCTTTTGGCATATTGTTGTATTGGCATGATGGTGTATAATATTGGCCTACTGGCTTGTTTATTGATGAGTTATGTGAATTTGTAAGATTAACAGTTAAGACTCAAATGTAATAATTGATATAGAAAATTCACACTAGAAGCTAAGTTTTGAATGTAAGAATATCATGTTGGTATCATTATGCTAAAAGCTTGATAAGCAGTGAACTAGATGTTTATACATGGCAAATGACTCAATCTTTTCAAATAGAACCTGTTTACAAAATCTCATGTACCTCAAAGTGACATCATATTCACAAGGAACTTTGAAATGATTCAATCTGTTTAAAACAGGATACAGCAGTGTTAAAACGTGAAATCAGTGAGGATATCTGAATCCTCAACCGTCTACATAATCATAAAATCATAATGGATAACAAGTGCACTTATCAGTTTCAAATTATATTGATAAAGAAATGTCTAAAGTAACGCCAACTATTCAGTTGTTACATTATTCAAGTTAAGGATCTACTTCATTCTATGTCAACATCCTTTGAAATGTAGAATGCTTTTCCTTTCTAATATTCTTTGGCACTAAATGTTTACCAGTAAATCTTTATATATGAGCTGTATGTGCAAAACACGACCATTTGAATATGTATATCAATTTTTAAACTTCAGACTTTGGTTGTTTTAAAACATATATTTTATAACTTGGTGATGGTATTAGCCCAGTATTATCTCCTATTTGTGTTTTTGTAATTCTATGAATCAATGTTAATAACTGTTGACTGTAATTTGCTGAGAATTCATTTCCAACTTGATTTTAGCCAGGCATTTAACTAAAATACCGGTGAAAACAATCATACATACTGTAATCAAGTACATACAATATATATTATATTGGCAAATGAAGTGTGAATGATTTTGAATTCTCTTTTCAGTGGCGATAGTTTATTTACTTAGCAGAGGCAATGTTTGGTTTTCTGTTTGAAGGTGGTGGTACTTTATTAAGAGCAACCATGTATATTATATATATTTTATTTTTCATTAAATTTTCTGTTTTCTTCCATTTATAGCTAACTTTTCATACTTTTTTCTGCATGTGCTGGTGGAGGCTTGTGATATTTTTCGATTCTATATAATGATTTCGTAACAAATTTGTTTTGATATGTTCTTGTTGGAGGCCCGCATAAAGTTGATCCTTGGTTAGCATTGATGGGTCAATATGTATGTTAGGATTACGATGGAATTGATGAGCTATAGGATTTTTAGTATAAGTTTGAAATGGTATGTATCCCAAATGCTAAAGTTTTCTATATTGCAGGACATTAAAAACTAAAGGTCAATAATGTGTTGTAGCACAGACAATTTTACTATGTTATGATGATATTGTCCCGTTGGATCTTATTTTAGATGTATCTGATATTTTGAAATTGTTTTTGGAATCTGAAATGTTTATCTGATTTGTATCTGATTTTTAGCATGAATTGTACATATTGTTAGGTACTTCTTTGCTGCCGAGCACTATGCCTTAAGCTCATTATTGTGATGTATTTCAGATATTGGTGTGATTTTGTTTAGGCAAATGTGATTGATTTTTATCATCTTTATACAATAGATCTATATGTTCCATGTAGTAGCTTGCTATTAGTGAATATGGACTCAGCATTATCAAAGTACTACATATGAAAATGTTACCATGACAAGATTGTACCTTCACCCCAGGGACTGCAATTGATAGCATTTCTGGTTTGATTGGGTAATAATTGTATGGCAGATTTACACCAATGATGTATTATGAACTGAAGAATAAACGCTTTCCGCTTGAATTTGTTACTGATTTACACACAATATCCAAATGAGATCAATTCAGTAAAGAGAACGATTTGCCCAGCAAACAAATGGTAGGGCGTAACTGCCTTCATATTTGAATTCTAAACCATTGACCATTGACATTTTAGAGATTGTGAGTTGTATTGTGATGAGAGGCAACAACTTATGTTCAGAACATGACAAATACAATACATACTAGTTGTCTTGTGCACAGTATTTGATGATCAACGTATATCTGTATATTAGTCCGATTGCCAGCTCTAGTGAGCCTGGAAATCGTCACTAATGTAAGGTTTTACAATGAAATTCACACTGCAGTATGATATTTCAATTGCTCATCTACACATCAAAATTGATTATTTTGACCAAAGTAAATATTTCATATCAATAAGATCATGCCTCAAACACCTTTTCTTCAGGACTCGTCCTATCCAGTGCTCTAACCTTGAGGCTTATGAATCTTTTTACAAGCAATTAACAGGTTTCATAGATTACATCAGTTCACACAAAAAGTGCAAATTCATTTGAAGCTATTGTTGAGAGAATCAGAATGAGGGAATTATCTTCAAAAATATAGAATGTATTTTAATAGGATTCTGTCAACAATAACAACTTGATTTAGAAATGGGCTAAACACACTACTTCCATTTCCTACTATTTTCACATTGCAACAGATTTTCAATCTTTGCAGCTATAGCTATCTTTTTGCCATCTGTAAATAGAAAAATAAAAGTGACTGTAAAACAGAGACTCTCCTGCCGCAGGGGGGGGGGGTAAATCTACATTTACGAATATGTTTTCTTTAGTTTCACCCACAATAATCGTTGGAATCACTACACATGTGATGTATCAATTATCTGGCAAATCAGATCCATTTGGATATTCAAGATGGCCACTGAAATGGCTGAATTATGTTGGTAAAAACACACACGTGAGCTGTTTGGAACAATTGGGTCTCCAAAATGAGTACACATGAGAGTTGAGTAAACAGCACGCACATAATTCAGCCATTTCAGCGGCCATGTGAAACGTGCAAATGGATCTGATTTGGCAGATTCTATCATTCTCAGATCTAGAGCATTCATTAACTTTGTATTTTGTGGTACATTTTCTATTGCTGTCAAGTAATGCATGAATGATCTTACAAACACATACACATACTTACACCAAGTTAGTTGCTGTACATGTACAAATGCAGGATGTTACTGCAAGACATCATTTAATCGCAGAGTATAAATCTTCATAGTTTAAATGGTATTGCAAGACTTAAGTACTGTATATTTTATATCTTCATAGTTTAAATGGTATGTACAAGACTAAATACTGTACATTTTATAAGGTTCATTGTAACGACTGAAGAGGCAAAAAAAAAAATTGTGAGTTGCATATAATTATTATTACTATTATTACTTTACTATTACTATTATCACGTTTCCATGTATGTACATTTAGCTTTTAATGTTGTTTTATTATTTTTGTAGCGTTTTACCATAATAAAACCAAATAAAGGTAAAAACACCTCTTCACCATTAAACGTTCACATTGTAAAACAAAATTTTGCCCAACGAAGAAAAGAAACGAACACCATGCCCAATAGTATTGAATCAATGAAAGAACATGATGAAAAAAAAAACCTGAAGAAGACAAAATGAAAACTCGCCTTAAAAATAAACAAACATTTGCCCTATCTCTCATCACCAAAAAACGCAATGAAATTAAGCAACTGCGGAAAGATGAACAAAATTTGCATATGATAAAGACTGCAGTAGAAGAATTGGCAGAATTATACGAATCTTATTGTGACAAACATGCTGAATATTGTAAAGAGTTAACTGCAGAAGAAAGAGACAGAAAAATTAGTAAACATCAGGAGCATCAATTCACCATTGCAGGCTTCAGAAATGACACACTTGAGTGGATCGACGCTAAGGAACGAAACATAAGGGACGGATACATTACAGGGGGGGATTCGATCGAAAAACTTGTCTGAAAAAAGGTCTTGTCCCCTGCTGATGTGATAAAAAAAAACTGATGTCCCAACCTCTATGCATTCAAATCCCATGAATATTCGGTGTAAAAATTAACAGCTCCGGTCAGCAGCTGAAAAAAAGTACATGTCCCATGCCCAATGAGAATGAAAAATCATCCGGTCCCCCTACTTTGCACCTTGAAAAAAGTACCTGTCCCCCTGCCAAATCTGGTAAATATTGCACCGTCCTAAGTGATACATTAGATTCTGCATCTACAGTAAGTTCTAAACTTAAAAAAAAATCACATCTCGGGGCATAAAATCCATGAAATCACGTTTGTTTTCAGCCTTATACAAGAGAAAGCACATCTCGCTGGGCTATCTCAGAGCGTTTGCCCAAAGTCTGTGTGTTGTTAACAAAAATTATAACATAGACTTATTTATAATTTTCTTCTTATTTTGCTACTTTTGCTGAATAGCTAATAGCTTTTATGAAAAGCTGAAAATAATTTATTTACAGAATAACATTTATTGTTTTACTAAAATATTTGTTGATCAAAATCTACTTGACTATGAAATTTAGCACCAAAAGTTAACATTTACCATTTCTAGTCACAATGCACTACCCTCAATTTCTACACACTGATTGCTGCTTTCCCTTTATTGTGTGAAATACGTCACACGTTCAATTCCTTGCAAAGAGCCTATGAATCATAATAACTTGATCAGTAAAAAAGCATATGCATGGAATGGGCTCATTGATTGTGAAAGCTTTGTATAATTGAGATGGTGGACATAGTTAGATCAAAGTCAGAAAGTGAAAAAACAAACATTTGGAGAACAAATGAATGAGGCTATTAACAAATGGGGAGTCACTTAACATCATATCATTTGAATTACGCAGCCGTTTATTGTTTGAAAATAATTCATTTGTCCGCTGTAATATTGTTTAATATGTATATTCATGTTTATATATTTCTTAGGCATTGACTTTATTCATAATTAGATTTTGTATATAACATGTAAGCCAACTAGGCTGGCTGGTGTAAAATCCTTTTTGTGTGTTTGTGTTTCATAAGTTCACAGTTTGTACCAGATGTCAATAACAAAAATACAATCGACACTGGCAGATCAGGTTTTCAGAAAAAGTGGGGCGGCACCCAAAAGGGATCTCATGGGATTCATACATGCAAACAATATACGAACATGCCAGATTTTGATAATTTTATAGCTAACTTTGTGATCAAGAAGTTAAAAGTAAATGCATGCTAATTCCTCCCACATGAAAATTTTCGAAAAATGAAGCATGAGAGTCCTGACCACCTGCAGAAGGTTTTTGATGAAAACTAAGAATGTTTCATTGTAGCCCATATAGTGACATAGACGATGGGAGGAAGGTAATGGCGGTGTATTTTATCCGTCACAGACCTGTATTCTGACGGGAGCTGGTGTGAGGATGATGGGGACAGGGAAGGATGGGGAGGGAGGAGCATTTAATGTGTTCGGAACCTCCCTTCAAACGGAACATTTCTCACAAATTTTGCATTAATGTGGTTTCACACCCGCGTGGCTTTTTTCATGCCAAATGTCCCTTCTGAGCGAACCACTTCAGACATAATGCACACTGATGTGGTTTGTCCCCAGTGTGGCAGCTCATATGGCTGTTCAGATGGTACTTCTGATGGAATGACTTATCGCATAATGTACACTGATGCGGTTTCTCGCCAGTGTGGATTCTCATATGGGTTTTGAGATTTCCTTTAGTGCTCAAGGCTTTCTCACACACGCTGCATGGATGTGGTTTCTCTTCCTGCTCGATTCTCATGTTCAGCTGTTTATTTCATCCAAATTTCATCACTGCTTTAGCTTGAATATTACATATTTGTCACACAGTATTTGGTCTTTCTAAGATGTGAGTACGAAAGATAATGCAAAAAAAATGTTTATACTTAAATATGAACGTTGATAAACCTCTTCTTTGTGTCCTCTCTGTTT
>JAGTTF010005324.1:53892-67641 GCA_019095985.1 Streblospio benedicti | reverse complement strand
ATTAGAACCATTGTTAATTCTGTATTTTTATATTGACTCTAGTCAATCAAACAGGTGGAACAGAGCACTGTATAATTTTAATACATAAAGATTATTAACTGTAATATGTGTATTTTTTAGAAATTTTGAATAATGTTAGCTATTATGTATATACTGTATATATAATTTTATTTATATGGATTGTAAAATTGTAAAATTTTACATATCTGAAATAAAAACGTATCGTTATCGTTATCGTTATTACTATTAGTCATTAGATTCATGTGACTGTCCTGAAACATAACGCACTTCGTTGTGAAATCGTTCACCACTGACACCAGCCAACAATTAACATGGCTGAAACTAACCCGAAAATCCTGGCCTACATTTCGATAAATCTTCTTTACAGCCCGGACAAAAGCTTTTGTATAGTATCGAAATTGGCCGACTGAAATTTCTTTCGGGCTTTTGATCCGTGTTTTCTATACTTTGGCTGGAATTCTCACTAAGATTATCAATTGTCATTTGCACACTAGCCTTTACCACTACTATTCACACAAATATTTTGACGTGTTTCATCAAACTTAAAAGGATATTTCATTGAATTCAATGCCCCTCCCAGATATTTCATTTTTTGGCCTCCATTATGACGGGGGAATACTTCTGCTTACGTCATTGATAGGTCATGCAGTGCTTATTTGCTTGTGGCGCCACCTTTTGGCCAAGAGTGACAGTATAGAGAAATGAATTTTGAATACATTAGCTAAATCTTCATCCGGGTACTTGAATTTCAAAGAAGCGGTTGATTTAAATATTTTAAGTTAAATTTTTGCTATTTATATATATCAACGGAGTATTAAGTGCTATTTGAACACAACTAAGAAAATCTTCATCATCCATAGTCTTCCCTGATTGCTATTTGTCAACCTTGACGGTAAGTAATGATTCATAAATTGAAGTTAAAATATTTGTGTTTTTTTCAGTAGATTTGAAAAGTTGAAAATATTTTTTATTTTTTAGTATCAAAATCTGTGTTAATTGTAAAGCTATTACAATTTAATTTTGCACATTTGTAACTTCTAGAATGCCATCTCAATAAATCTATATTTACCTACTACAAATCCGTATATAATCTGTTGTGCAACTTTAGAATCTTTGAAAATTTAAGTTTTGTATTGTTACCACGTGGAAATTTTATTCAATCTTTGCATACTGTATTTGCTTACATTTCTATTGCAGTGATGTCTCAATCCAAATTGTTTAAGTCATCAAGTATTAAAATTAATAATTTCACCTGGCAAGCACAAGCTATTTTATGTCTATTAACCTGAATCAACCCCCCCCACACACACACACACCCCCACCCCGCCCACATCCCCCTTATCGGCCTACTGCCATAACTGATTGCAAGACAATAATTAAAATTAACTGTATGATTGAAGATATATTGAATTCTAGCATCCGGCTGCCTTTCAAACATCTTGAATACAACTTTGATATAGATTCCAGCACTCAGTCATGTAAATAGACTGTAGTAGACTACTGTGTATGCTGAGTGCTAGATTAGTGGAAATGCCATATCACTTCATGTCATCCTCCCCCCTCCGGGTATAATTTTGATGCATTGAAAAGGCGGCTCAAAATTAGAACCAATTAATCATGTAAACCAGATGTGAAGTGAATAGGCAATCAAAGGAACGGTCTTGTGCGCTTATGCACAGGGATACGGTAATGCAACAATGCACAAATATAATACAAAAACAGCATGCTCGTTCAGAGCGGTAGTGCAAAGTAAATAAACGAGTGCTAAAAAAAACTACATAACTAAAAAAAAGGTACATGTAAACAGTAATCACATACAAAATTCAAAGTCAAGATGTAGTAATTTACAGGATATATACATATAAAACATGGGAGTAAGCAATTTGCGAGAATACAACAAGCTATTATGTGATCAAATGTAAATTGAACGCGCAATTGTATATAAGCATAAGTATAAATTCAGAATAGATGCACATATCAATTAACATAACAATAAAGAAAACATGATAATCACTCAGTAAAAGTCTATATGTTCAAACTATGATTGTGACACCAAATATCATTAGCAAAGTCATTAATCATTATTGTCCCGAAACACTGTTGTGTTTGAACCACTGCCATGGTGGGTGAAAGAAGCTGGCGCGTCTGGTATGTGTATGTCGTGATGCACCATCAAAGTCCTATTTCGCTCCTGCTGGGTGGGGGGCGGTGTGACAAGCACCAGGATCATCAACAGCGTGTGCAGCGAACATGATGATGATTACGGCAGGAGCCAGCAGATTGGTCACATGTTCATTGTAGGGAGGCGCTTGGGTTGTGGATACTGGATGCATGAACTGGACACGAACAGTACGTGCATTGCAAATGCAAAAGTACACAACAATGGCTGGCAACATAGCAAGAATCACTTCTATCAATTTCGATGGTGTCCCGACGGACTTAGTGAATAACTGCTCAGAATATGTGATTAGGATAGTTAATGAAGCGGGTTATGGAGATAACGTACGGATAAGTGGTGTGATGGCATCGGCGTTGGAACAGGATGGGACTGTAACGTCGGCGTCCACTAATGCTGCGACCAGTGACAGTGATGACGACGTGGTCTACGTGAGGACCTCGCCCGCTCCGGCAGCTAGAGTGGTTGTGCCGGTGGAAGTATGTGAAGATAACGATGGCCGCAGCGATCGAGACACAGGCGGCGACGGCAGCAGCGAAGCGACAGCAGTAGTGGCAGCAGCAGCAGTAGCAATGAGGAAAGCAGTAGCAGGAGGCGGCTATGAGCTATGAGAAAGATGAAGATAGCCGGTTCAGGTAAAATATATACGTATATATTGTAACAAATGTAACTAATCATGACCCTATCACAGACAGAGTCTAAGAAAAGTACGGCGAATATTCATATCAACGGTGGGCCCTGTTGAATCTGTGGCCAGTTGTGAATATAGTGACCTAAAAGTAGGCGAGAGAATATATGATCACACGCCATTTGCAGGGTGATGAAAGACCCCCAAGTTGCGAAAACGGGCGAAGAGCAAACTGAACCTGAGCATGCGGACGAGGGTGGCGCAGAACTCGTGGCTAGCGGCAGTGCCACTGATGTCGAGGTCGCCGGCTCCTCTCGAGCGAGTACATCCAGAAGCGGTCATGTTGCTTGGACACCAGCATCGCCGGGCGACATTGTGATACCAGCCAGTGAACGTATCCCGTCGCCAGTCGTGGGACCGGTCACAGTCATGCGTTCGGTCGAAGTCGTGCGCAAGGAGACCGCGGTGAGGACCGAGGTCCTAAACGGCACGATACTGGACGCCAGGATTATGAGACTACTCCGTGCAGGTATGTGGCCAAATATACATATATATGCGCATGTCCTGAATATAATGAGATGATTCAATAGCGAAAACGACTCGGGGAGTAGAAGAACTGTTGTTAATTAATATTGATGTCGTGTTGATATCTGTTTGCAGATCGCGTGCGTCAAAGCCAGCTCCACCTACACTTCTTCGGTCATGCCGCAGCCGACATGTTGGCGGCCAGATGGGGGTGTCCAGCTGAGCGGGTTTTGCGCTGGTTTCAGCGAGTTCACAGAGGTCGCAGGCTGCATAGCTGCAGGGCCTGTGAATGTGCACTATGCGCGCCAGTGCCTCGGCGTGTGCCCAATGAGTCCCGGCGAGGGACACCTGCTGCGGCTCGACAGGGGTCGTCACGACGTCAGCGCGGAGGTAGGAGGCACGTGGGACACGGGCGCAGAAGGTGGAACTAAGAGCGCGTGGAAGGATAAATGGATACAATGTCTGTTCGAACTATGGATACTTTATGATTAAATTGATGTAATGTGAATTTTTTTTCTTTTTTTTTTTAAAATGTGTATGTGTTGTACAGCAAAATGGTTCTGTGTTTAACAAATTGACGGATAATCTGCAGATGTTGAAAAATGAAAACGAATAAAACAGCAAAAAAAAGTAAGTGTGCATTGTCCAATCATAATTTGGCATAGATTGTTTATACTGAGGTGGAGAGCTGTCCTAAAGTAGTAGCTTTGCGGCGAACAAGTCTTGAACCCATCCTAGTGTCTTCTAACAGAGGGGTTATAAAATGGGATCCAGTGGGTTGAATAACAAAACTGTAGAACATGGTGAGTCTGCTTGTTTTGATGGAATGAAGCGTCAGCGCGTCTTTGTATGAGATAGAGAGTAGGCCAGGCACAGTAATTGCATTAGAGTGACTCTTGAAAGCAAAGGCCAGTGCTCCGTCCCAACTGAATGTGACGCGTGGGAACAATGTAGAGTAAGACACGTCATAAGAGACCATGGTAGGCACTTGATCGTAAATTAAGTCTTTGTCCAGTGGTATGTCCCTGAGACGGATCAAACAAACATCATTGGCGTTGAAAATCTTCAAATATAAGGTTGCTTGCTGACCGCGATGTGGGCGGCATTTGGCCAGGATGTAAATCACCAGCCTGAAACACCCGATTAGTGCCACAGAGAGGGGAGATAATAACGCACATGGTAATCAAAGACGAATTGATTTTAGCCATTCCGGCGGTGACAGGGTCAACGGGAGGCCGCATGGGGTCTGGCTTGATAACATATGCTGTGGTTGTAATCGCATTAGTTGCCATCAATCCCATTATTAGAGCTGAACGAAATCGTATAAAAATGAAAACTAAGCCAATTGTGAGAGCGGTGTTCCATATAAATATCAGGAAAAGGCCATAACAACCTCTGTTAATCTGATAATTGGTTAGAGCTGAAATGTGATCAGCAGGCGGGGTGATGCCGTCTTGACCTATCTCATGACCAAGATATTTGACCGAACGTCTGGCAAAGCAACACTTGTTTTGGGAAACTTTCAGGACGTTCTCCACATCAATCAGGTGCTGTTCAAACGTGTTTGAGAAGATTAAACAATCGTCGATGTAAACCAAAACTGATTTGTTTAAATAGTCTTTGAGGACTATGGACAGAGCCTTGGAGAACAAAGCGGGGTGCCCGCTGAGGCCCTGGGCAGTGGTCCGAAACCTAAACGAAGAGCCGTTCCAATGGAAACCTGCCATGGGCCGAAAATCTTCTTGTAGGGCAAGCTGGAAAAATCCGCTAGCCAAATCTAACGTGCTATAGAATTTAGGCCTATTATCGCTCAATATGTCCACAAAGTTGTTGAAATTGGGCATGGAATATTTCAAAAATAACGATTGACTGTTGAGTGACCTCAGATCTAAACATAATCTGTACTCAGGCGAAGCAGGTTTTGCCATGTGCTTCTGTGACTTTTTGCAATGTTTGCGGACGGCAAGCAGGGGGCTGGCATACAGAATATCCTTGTTCTGCTCGATGACACCCTGATCCAGTAAATATTTGATTTGTTTGTCGATTTGCTTCCGAATTTCAGGCGGGAACCTGAATGACTGACAATCCTTGTATTCCGCATCTGGGCGCATGATGATTTTGTGTTGAACTACATCACAAAATCCTAGGTTCTTCTGCTGATCCATGAAAGCGCGTTGGTTGCGGAGAAGCATGCAGAGAAAGTCCTTATGCTCAGACTCGGTGCATTCTGCCTGCGACAAGTCGAAAATCGTCGTAAGTGGAGAGTCGAGAGGGGGTGGGGTGCGACTGGGCAGATGTGCGTCTGTGCGGGTGCATTGTGGCACGTCGACGGCGCAGACTTCGTCACGTACATCGGTGCTCATGGGTGTGAAAACGCCCAAATGTTGGCCCGGTCGAATAAACAGCATGTTGTCCGATGTATTGTTTATCACAAACGGGACTGTATTGTCGGAAACGACTACAGCAGCGGGGCTGGACGATATGTGGTCAATAGTTTCATGTGACCTGTGTGATATGCCGAGGAGGCCACTGGGTAGATCTGTCCATGTATGCCGATCTGTGATGCGAGCCTTGATGAGGTAGGACGAATGAGGCTCTATTGGAATGTGTTCAATGGCATGAAGCTTGTATGAATTGTCCAAGGACAGCATATGCCTGGTGAAATCCAATACAGCGTGCGAATTATGTAGGAAGGTGCGACCTAATATTAACGAACGGTTTAATTGTGAGAAAATGTAAAACTTTTCATTCAAAGTCAATGAACCGATGGTGAAATGAAGGGTGATTATGCCAACAGGCGTGAAAGATTTGCCGTCTGCCGTGGAGAAACATTTATCAGTGGGTAGCATCTGGGACTTGTAGGTGGGCAGTAGGCGACGGAGGAGAGATAAGGCGCAGCAGGAGACTGCGGCCCCCGTGTCTACAAGCGCGCCAACACTTTGGTTGGTCGCCTTAAAATGTAACATCACCACTGAATCATGATACAGGCGGACGTCCATGAATCTACTATTGTTGATGGCTTGGAATGATGGGATTGGGGATGATGGATGATTAGTGGTGGTTGTGACGTGTGGCGTGCTTAGCAGTTTAAATCTTGTGGTGGGCAATCTACCACATTCATTTCGCCTGCTTGGCGTGGCCGGGAAGTGCTGCGCTCACGGGATCGACTGCTGAAACGTGAGTCGGGGTAGCGCGGGTTGCCTTGATCACGGGGGTTGTAGTGCTTGCGGCCGTTGGGCGGCGGGCTGCCTAAAGCGCGTCCACAAGACCTTGACCGGGAGCGGTCGGGGCGAGACCTGCTGCGTGAATTATAACGCGAATTATAGCCACTGCGAGACGAGCTTCGATGCCTGCTGTCACGCCTGGGGTCACGCCGTCTGCCGCGGGAATCGTTGCGCCGCGGGCGGAAGGACACTTGGTTGATGGACTCGCGAGCCTGGCGGCGGAGGTGTAACCGGTGTGCGGCGCGTTCGGCGCTGCTAACGAGGGAGCGCATGTCAGTGTAGTTATCATCCTGTATTTCCGCTGCTATCTCTGGTAACAGCATGGAACAGTATGTGTCCACTTGAGTCTCGAGGGGAGGGTTGCATTCAGCAAACCGCTGTAAAATGTCAGCGCTGAACTCGCGCACTGATTCGGAATTCTTTTGTTTCCGATTTAATGTAATTTCGACGAAATGACAGGTTCTTTTGTGCCATGGAAAAACTATTGCCAAGTTCGGTCATAACTGTCGCGTAATTGCCGCGCTGTTCCGCGGTGAGTTTGAAATAAGCGAACCCTTGCCATGCCATCCAGTTCATGTGTGGTTTTGACATATGTGTGGTGAGAAGTAATAACAGAACCAGTGAAGAGTTTCTATCCTGTTTATTGACTCCCTTCAGAGAAGCTTTCCCTTGCTTATATACTAGCCACTAGCGTGACGGCGTGTGCGTGTGGTAGGCGTAGCCGGAAGGAGTGAGGCTTCCGGCGGAGCCTATGAGTCTAGTCAGACTCAGCTCTATCGTGTCATTACATTTCCCCCCCCCTCCTAAAAGGACATATTAGCCGTATTACAAGAATATGGCCTTCAACGACGCACACACCGAGAATAATGCCAGCGGACATAACGCAAACGGGAACCTTTGTGTCACGAATCCGCTGGTCACATGAACCAGTTACAAGCATTAAGACCACGGTTGCGTTATGTCAGGTACGAAGGTTAATACAGAAGCATTCACCGATGAAAACCGGGATTACCGGTGTACAAGTCTTAAATACATGGCATACATCAAGCATATTCATGTAAAATCAGTAATCGTTCATAAAGTACAGCACAATCATAACGAACATCTAGTATAAAGTACGCATCTATAGGATATAATAATTGTACAGTACAAATCACTTTAATCATTCAATGTTATGGACCGGGATTAATTATGGTATCTATCAAACATATAACATGTACTATATACATAATGTTTACGGTAACATAATTGTGATTATAATATGTATCTAATCGTAGCTGTAATGTACATAGCATGTAAGTCATTTCATTATACATATACACAGCATACAGCAATTTGTTGGCTACTACAATGATAGGAAACTCTACATTATCTAAAATCATGTTTTTTACATTAAACATATAATAAATTCCATCTTATATTGAAACCGTACAATCACATCAAGCATGCAGTGGTGAGTTTCGTTAACAGACATGGGTAAATTATTGAATCAAATTAGATTTTGACAATCGAAAGAAAACATGCAGTATAATAATTTGTCTTAACACAAAAGTAAATGACTTGTAAGGCGAGCATATGTAGATTATCATAATTGAACCTCAAAATATAGTACAATTACATCAAGCGTGCAATGGCGTTGGAAATCCGGTACAATAACATTGAGAAACATGCATTAAGCTATGGATTTCCTTCAAATAACAAAGAGTTGTTGTGTAGTCTTTTCGGCTTGTGTTCATGAGCAGACCTCTGGCACGTGGATGATAGATAAATGAGATGGGCAGGGATCATATGATAGCATATGGGTGGCGTGGACTAATTGACTGTTATTGTAAGACGGGCAGGGGTCAATTCATGGAATGCTTATGTGACAAGAAATATGGCTCATGAAATGCCAAGGCAAAGATTGATCATCGTGCATGGGCATCTCCAAACCAGGTGGTTAAAGATATCCAGGTTTACATCATACAGTGAACAATCCTACATCAAGTATCTATAATAAAACACGCGTATATGTATAACATACATTGAGAGTATACAATACAATTTACATCAAACATGCAGTGGTCTATGTTAGGAGCTAGTTACAATATCTATAATACATATAATCGTGAATCCTACACATAACAACAATAGTAACATAATCTAGATTACATGATCTATACAATTGTAAGTCGTAGCAAACCTAGTGTGTATATCATTTTATAGTACATATACATTAAGCATGCAGTGGATATGTCTGAAACCCATACAATTCATATGATATGTGACATGCATTAATTTCATAGGTTTCAGACTCATAACAGAGTGTCTTTGTACAATTCCCGTGGAACATCCGTCGTCATGGCTCGTTGACTCTGTAACATCGATCCATGGCATGTGACACGGGAGATTAATTGTAGGCATCGCACCTGGATTCTAGAAGCCATTAATCAAGGGCGGGGTCCTCTAGGGACACTATGGTTGGTAAGCCTAAGAAAGATTCTAAATAATTTTATTTGAAATTAAGGGCAGCGGGAAGGAAAGTGACAACAAAATATGTCAAATTTGTCACACGTGTCACTGTGAGGAAATTTCACCATGCACACCCCCTTATTGGTGTGTAGATAGAGAGAAGTATTTAGGGTTAAAGCGAATGCAAGCTTAACATCTGGTATTTAGTATATGGTTGGGCTGTATGGGGAGACGTGAGGGGTGAACATGGGTGTTTTTCCCCTTGGGAATTGCATTAGAGGGCATGATCTGGTAAAAAGTTATGAGATGGGCGCAATAAATTAAATAGTCAGTCGAATGAAAGGCGTTAAATATTATTGGTAATTTGCGCCATCTGTTGCCAATGAGATGGCGCAATAATTAGTTTGTTCGATGTCAGAAATACGTCATCATTTCTCGTGTGGCGTGATTTATGATGACAGAAATAAACATAGATATGGCGGATGTGACAAATTTTATTAGGTATTTTTTACATATTTCTTAAATTACATCGTTATTTAAACGTGTTAGTGTTTAGTCGTATTAGGATAAATTTTATTCGTTCGATTAGGTGGCAATAGCATTCTTTTACAAGCCGTTTTCTGCGATAATCGTGTTTTTTACATGTCATGTGCTGTGCCAAGTCAATCTCTAATGAAATTGTCGGACCATTCAGTATTTAGGCCACGGTAACTTGATTCTATGGATGACGGAGAGCGCCAATGCATTGAAATAACCCCCGATAGATAAATAATCTTTCAAATGGCTTATGCTTTTATATGCGCCCGACGATGCAGCTAAAAATCCATGTTTTTATTATATTGATAAGCCGATGGCGCCATATTTGCTAGTGACGTCCACGCTACCAGGGCGCCAATGCATTCGGTTTCGGTTTTTAAAAGCAGGTGCGGGGATATTGCGCATGCGCACTCACGGAAGTGTATATGTTTCCTCTTAAAATTAGTAAGCTTTATTTTTCTATTTTCTGGCAAGCATTCGTAATAGATGTGATGAAAAAATTACAAATGGCTTACACATTTGTTTTAGTTGAGAACGGCAGGTGACAAATGTAATGTTCAATTGATTTGACAACCAGAATCATAGTAGAACTAAGACAAAAATGTAGATGGCTGAGCGATAATAAATGCCGATTTTTAACACACGAGTGACTTTCCTTTGTTGTATGACAGAATTTGAGCTTTCCAGATATTCTGTAGATATAAATATTTACCCATCATCATACTTTGACTGGTGGGAGTAAAGGCTATTTCAGCCCTTAACCACGGGACTCGCACCTATCAGACGTATTTGACTACCAGCCCGAGGGCTAAGGTAGCCGTATATATACACTTACAGCGTACAACCTAGGTGTCTCTTTATGAGTATACAAATTTAATATATATAATGATAAAGGCAAAGCCTTCTTAAGCGACTCACGTTATAGCATATCAGTATTGTAAAAATTTTTTAATTTTTTTTTAAAGAATAAAAGCAATATTTATTCAACTTTTTTTTACCGGTTTGTCCATATTTGATTTTGCATGGTTTCAAAAGTATCATCTGCTGATGTAAAAAAAATCCCTGATGATATTAAAATTAAAATGGTGTCTAATTCGATTTTGTTTTAATCATAGAAAAAAGAAATGAAGATAAACTAAATAACTATTTGTATTTATGATATTTTTTATGGGAATCTGTTCTTAAATAAGAAAAACGGGTCTTTCATTTATATTGTATTGTGTGTTGGGGGCGCGTTATGTTTCAACCATATTTACTGAGTCTGGTTTCTCCATGGCAACCGAATGAATACTGCGTTATGTTTCTGCCAGTTGCCAGCACCTGTCTTTCTCCATTGACCGGCAATGAAACCTTACAGATTACAAAATATTTATTAAAACAATAATAATCGGGAACCTTTTTTCTAATTAAGGTTTAACTGAAACATTGATTTCCTGTTTTTAAAAATGTTTTTGATTTTAAACTCAATATTAACTTCACTCTCGTGAGACTTGAGTTGGAATTCAATATGGCGCTAGGTGGGCAAAATAATATAAAAATTTGTCAAAAAACTGGACAATTTCGTGGTTACACAAACAGTGTTGTTGGTTAAGTAGATGAATGATTTGTATAGCGCTATTGAGGTTTTAGTTTTGTGTCAGGTTTGAGCATTCTGCACAATGTTTGGAGGAGGCTATCAATTTTTCACACACTTTTTAAAAGGGGAGGTGCGGGCTATCCCCCTAAATTTTTGAAAATGTGATGCATTTTTCTGCAATCTAGTGAATAAATTACAGCAAAATTAACAGGGCATAATCACCTTGAAACATCTAGTTAGTGGGATTCCTGTTATTGTATCATTCTGTCAAACCCATCTTCTAAATCTTATTAGACCTATCCCAAAATATTGTTGTCCTCATGATTCTTATTGGACATTGAACTATTTTAGGTCTTTGTCTTTCAAGTTCTTAATTTGCCATTGATAGTTTAGGCGGCTTGTAAACATTGATTATTGTCATATTCACATTTGGGATTTTAATGCCAATGCACTTCATATCTTTTGCTTTTTGTTATTTGGGATTTTAATGCCAATACACTTCATATCTTTTGCTTTTTGTTTCTAGTATTTCATAGTTTATATCTTGAAGGATAAACATACATACTCCTCACTTGGCATTATTTTTTATTTCTTGTGGTCGTCTGGATTCTGGGCTATTGGATTCTGTTCTACTTTGTACAGTATAGGTCCGAATAACAATTTTGACTATTATTTTAATTAGATAATTTTAAAGTTATGTCATCTAGTGTACATAAAGTTAAATAAATTATTGACATGTAAATTGGTTCATTAGTTTATCTTACTTTTATGTATATTGTTAACAGAAATTAATAATTTTAATGATACAAATTCTCAAAGAGTAAAAATTCATTCAAATACTAAACTACGACATGAAGAAATTAATTAAAATTTACATTTTTTCTTATTTAATTATTCATATCAAGGACAAATATGTCACAAATTATAAAACAACAAAGAATCGTTCTCTGTGTATATATTAAATTTTAAAAACCGAAACACTCAACTGAATTGAAATAAATACAAAAACTTACAAGTGCAACCAAATAAAACATTACAGTAATTTTCACTGGTAGTTATGTCATCTAGTGTACATAAAGTTGAATAAATTATTGACATGTAAATTGGTTAATTATTTTATCTTACTTTTATGTATATTGTTAACAGAAATTAATAATTTTGATGAAAATTTTTATTGTAATTAGCAATTGATTTTAATATGGATTTAGATCTATGCACCAAATGCAAAAGGCCAGTAGAAGCAGCCTATCACGTTGCAATTGCTCTTGATTAGGCGCTTTCGGTTTCTTAACATGCACCGACACCAAGGGGCTATGAATATCTTTACCACAGAAAGGGTTAACACTACACTGGTGATGACAACCAGACATTTTGCAATGGTATCCGCATGGGTGGTAAGGGGATCTGTTGGTGTTGGTGGTGTTACGTTACTAATGACGTATGCCTCCGCTTGGCCCGCACTAGTGGCTGCGAGCGCTAACATAGTGGCTGTTTTTGAATTTGAGGAACAGGGCTAAGACAGCAAAAGTTAAACATGTGTTCCAGATTATCAGCGCTACTGAGGCCACAATTTCCGATAGATCTGTCTCGAATTTTGGGTGTGAACAGTGCAGGTTCCAAATCGTTGGTGTTATCAAATTGCAGTGGGGCGTCTGCTTTGATATGGCTGTCTGACAATTTTGATTTTATGGAGTCATAAAGCTTAGGCTCACTGTGAACAACCTGTCTTGCATTTGTGACATTTTATGGTCAGTCCCGGTATTTTTTTTATGGTATGGGAATTGGGCGATGTTAATGGGATAATTTAGCTGGACTGATTGAGATATATTGTCGCATTTTTCTGGGTGGGGGAATGATGGAAATTGCGGCGTTATGTAGAGAGCAACCACAAGACAAGGAGAGAATGACGTGTGAGTTTATTTTGTGAAAAGTGTCGGCCTTGTTTTTCGCATGTAACTCTTATTGGGCTTTCCAGTTTTCTGGAGTAAATATTTGGAATGGCCTACTTGCAATATATTTGGATATGGAGCAGTTGTTTTTGTTAAGAATTCACATGTCGGCAGAATATTATGGTTTACCATAATATTAAATATACAATCCATAGTCTTATGGGCTGTACATGAATGATAGGTACGGGCAAAGTACTCTGCCGAAATCCATATGTTCACACGCAAAAGTTATTTGGATCACTCTGCCTGGGAGATTGTACCCCAACAAACGTGTGTTTATCTCGTGAGAATGCTATAAATGATTTCCTGTATGGTATCACCAGCGTGTTGCC
The DNA here is from genome assembly GCA_019095985.1 of Streblospio benedicti. Taxonomy (NCBI): domain Eukaryota; kingdom Metazoa; phylum Annelida; class Polychaeta; order Spionida; family Spionidae; genus Streblospio; species Streblospio benedicti. The sequence goes on along the minus strand of JAGTTF010005324.1, from coordinate 54,222 downwards.
CAACCCAGCACAGGTCCCTGGGCATGACTGCCTCTCGGCGTATCCTAGAATTATCCCACGCGGCCGACTCGGTTAATTAGTTCGCCTCAAACCCGTGTTTATAAAAATCACTCATACTCAGCTCCCAGAGCCAGCTCTGGCTGTGCTGTCAGACAACAGTTAAATATAAGTTCATATTATTCTATTAGTTTTTGTTTATAAATCTCATACAGTTCTGGACAACAGTTAAATTTAAAGGACTAACTAAAAGTTGTGACATTCAATGGATTCCTCTTCATTCGTCTAGCCAAAAACCCACTTATAGTTCACAAACAATATATATAAAATTTT
>JAGTTF010005324.1:38230-53792 GCA_019095985.1 Streblospio benedicti | reverse complement strand
TATCTATCTATCTACTTCTTGTTACTTTGTCATGCCAAGTATAATGTTTTCCATCAAAAGCGGTTTCAATTTCTTCCAAACATCAAACAGATTCAAATATTTAATACAATTTGCTAAGGAGTCCCTGCTTTTTATCCCGTAGTGAGTCCCTGTTGATCTATCTTCATCACACAAACAACAGTTTAGATCACCAGCAACAATCATGCTGTTTACATTATGACTGTATTTCATCACCCATGGCTCCAATTTCTTAAAGAATTCTATTCTATCTTTAGTATCATTTGGACCATACACATTAACTAGAGTAATACATTTACCATTTATATATACATTTAATAACAATTGACGGTGTAGTGTTGGACCTTTATATTTGTGGTTTGAGACCTAACAATGTTTAGCGTCACTCGCGTGCTTACTTACTTGTACAAAATAAACGTTCAGAACATATCTTACGAGTTTGCTTGTAATTACACAACATTTACTACTCATGTTGGTCTCAGACGGTACAAGAGGCTAATGTTCGGCATAAATGCAGCAGCAGAAGTATTCCAAAACACAATAGCAGAGATGATTTCAGATCTACATGGTTGCAGAAACGTATCTGATGATATCATTGTATGGGGCAAAACAACGGAAGTTTACATGAACGAGGTGTAACACTCAACCGTGAAAAGTGCAAGTTCCAGCAAGAAAGTGTGTCATTCTATGGACATGTATGGAGTGCAAATGGAATATCAGTAGACCCAGCGAAAGTAGAAGCGATTAACGCGTTTCCAGCACCTACCGATGTGTCTCAAGTGAAGTCATTCCTAGGTATGACGCAATATGTTGCTTCGTTCATTCCGTCTTATTCCAAACGCACTGCTCCACTGAGAGACCTTACACGCCAAGATAGAGAATGGTCCTGGACTGAAAAGGAGCAGGCAGCATTTGATGACCTGAAAGAAATGCTAAGTAGTTCCAAGGTAATGGACTATTATGATCCTACAAAGAAAACAACCCTGATTGTGGATGGTAGCCCTGTTGGAGTAGGAGCTATTCTCAAGCAAAAATAAAATCATTGCATACGGAAGTAGAGCTTTGTCAGACACCGAAGCTCGATACTCTCAGACAAAATTATAACAGATCATAGGCCATTGTTAGGCATTGTACAATCTAACAAAGTCGCTTCAGCGAGACTGGAACGCTTCAAGTTACGTCTCACACCATACAATTTTGAGCTGATATACAAACCTGGCAAGGATCCAGAAAACCCAGCTGATTTCATGAGCCGTCACCCAAACAACAAGATGGACATTCCAGAAGACATCACTCCAATAGAGCTATATGTGAACTATGTGTGTGACAATGCAATTCCAAACGCCATGACTTTAGAAGAAGTCAAACGTGAAACAAGGATGGATCCAGAGTTGCAAATGCTAATAACAGCAGTGCAAAGTGATAAGTGGCCTGATTCTCTCAAATGTTATGAGAAAATGAAGGATGAGTTCAGTGTTTGCTCTGGTGTAGTACTAAAAGGCAACAAAGTGGTGATGCCAAGATCGCTGCAGGACAAAGCGATAAAGCTAGCACACATTGGGCATCAAGGCGTGGTAAAAACTAAAAGTATGATAAGGGAGAAAGTGTGGTTCAAAGGAATAGACTCCATGATAGAGGATGCCATAAAAGGATGTTTGCCATGTCAAGCTGCCACACCGGCAAATCCTAAGCCAGCTGAACCACTGAAGATGACAGAACTGCCAAAAGGTCCCTGGCAAGAAGTGAATGTAGACTTTGCTGGACCTTTCCCTACAGGAGAGTACGCATTAGTTGTTATTGATAGCTACAGTAGATTTCCAGAAGTGGAAATTGTCCACAGCACATCTGCACGTGCCACTATTCCCAAGCTAGATGCCATATTTGCTCGTCAAGGGATTCCCTACAAGGTGACAAGTGATAATGGTGCTCCATTCTGTGGTTCTGAATTTGCAAAGTTTGCTGAACATATTGGGTTTCATCATCGTAAAATAACACCGCTATGGCCGCAGGCCAACAGCGAAGCTGAACGCTTCATGCAACCTATGACCAAGGCAATAAGAACAGCCTACACGGAGGGCAGAAATTGGAAACAGGAAATATTTAAGTTCCTTCGTCAATACCGCCGCTACCCGCATGCAACAATTGGTATCTCCCCATTTGAAGCATTAGTTGGGAGACAAATGAAAACTGTATTACCAGAAATAAACTTGGGAGGAAAGATGAGGGAGCAGTTCAGTGAGATTGACAGAAAAATGAAAATGAAAATGAAAGAATATGCTGACCAACGTTCACATGCTAAAGAAAGTGACATTATCACAGGGGACACTGTATTGGTAAAACAACCAAAAGAAAATAAATTATCTACGCCATATAGACCAATACCATATATTGTTGAAAACAAAAAAGGGTCTATGATAACAGCCAGAAATGAAAATCACTCGATTACGAGATCAGCGACACATTTCAAGCGCGTGAATGTGCCGTATAGGCTGCCAGTGACGGTGCCAATTGATGAACCTGGTGCGCAACATGAAATGCGGCCAGCAATGCACAGTGTGCAGGAGAAAGCGCAGGTGCCTGTAACTCCAGAAAAGTACTCATCTCCAACTCCAGTAAAGTACTCATCTCCAACTCCAGAAAAGTACTCATCTCCAACTCCAGTAAAGCGCTCATCTCCAACTCCAGCATGCCCATCTCCAACTTCAATTCGCAGATCTACGCGTACCAAAAGCACCCCCACTAAGACTAAAGGACTATGTGACAGTTACAATGGTGAAATATTGACTAGGATCATCATGTGCATTATAATGGATTTTAGTGACAAGTTTAATTTTAAGCACTAAATGTTTGTTTCATGTTGTAATGTTAAGTACTTAGGTTTGTTTCATATGGTTAGCACCACTATGTCATTTACAGAGATGAGTTTGTGTTCGTTTGATGCATTACTTTAATTTTATTCATTCACATATGTTTCATAATGGTTATATTTAGTCAGCACTTAATATTGCTGTTCAAAATGTGATTTGAATAGTTTTCTGATAGTGTGATATGATTATTGTTGAAGTAGTGTAAGTGTTTATACAATTTGCATAGTATCATATGTCATTTCAAAATGTAAGATTTTCATAATTTTCACAAAAATGCTAAATGTTCTTTCTGTGAATAAGTTTTATCTAAGGTAGGGGGAGATGTAGTGTTGGACCTTTATATTTGTGGTTTGAGACCTAACAATGTTTAGCGTCACTCGCGTGCTTACTTACTTGTACGAAATAAACGTTCAGAACATATCTTACGAGTTTGCTTGTAATTACACCGAATAAACACACAGGCGGCAGCCGATGCAGACGTGTTTTCTGAAGTGCTGTTGTATTTCACTTTTTTCAGCAGTTCACACTGTTGAAATTATATTTCTTTTTGTATTATAATAAGACAAGGAGTGAGGATTGTATATATGTAAACGTGAGAAGGATATTTTGGATAATTAAAGAGATATTTGCTGGATATTGCTACATTACATAGGATATTTTCAATAAAATGGCTGGTAATGAGAACATAACAAGCACACGGGGGTGTACCCTCTGTTTATAAAGCACAAAGATCTTGGTATACCTGAAGGAGAGAGACTAACAGTATTTCAGCTGTGTAGAGAACTAGAAAAAGTTTTGAAAAGAGAGGATATTGAAGGTGCACAGCGGGTGAGAGGTCTATGGAGAATATACCTGAATACGTTGGAAGCCAGAGCAAAACTTTATTCCAATGGAATTCATATGCGTGGTAAGACAGTTAGAATTTATGAAGAAAATCCTTTCCTAGGTAGAGAAGAAAATAATGATATAGAGAGAAAACATGTGAAAGTAACTGTACAGAACCTCCCTTTATCGGTCTCTAATAAAGAGATTGAGGTGATGGTTAAGAGAATGGGTGGCATAATTGAGAAGGGTGTGGATTATGAGTATGAAAGAGATGAAAACAACCATCTAACTACTATTAAGAATGGTAATAGATACTTGCTAGTAAATGGAGATATAAAAACGAATCCGTTGCCACGTAACACATACTGTGGTAACTTCAGATGCCGCATCTTTCACTTTGGCCAGATTAAACCAGTAAAATACTGTTACAACTGCCTTCAAGAAAATCACTTGAAATACCAGTGTACAAACGAGAGAGCATGCAGAGCCTGTAAAAAGCCAGGGCACAAAGAAGGGACACGTGAGTGTGAGTTTTATGCACCGAAACGATTGTGTAGCATTCAAAGGGGAGAAGAATGAACTTTCTAACTTTTTTCCATGCAGTATTCATGGCAAAATGCAGAGATGCACTGCTCAGAAAAGGCATATGGATATGAGATGTCAGTTGCACATGCAAGAACTGATGTTACAACAGATATCATGAGGACAAGTGAGGCACCATCAATAGTCAACACTTATTTCATCACTTATTTTCTATACTGCTAGCCTTTTGCGGGCTTCACCCATCTTATTTTCTCCCTTCCAATCATTCTTGTTTTCTAACTATTTTGACCAAATTGAAACCCCAATACCCCATGTTATGTTTGTTGTTGCTTCAATAAACTCCTTCCCTTTATTATCCAAAAATCATTTGTTTGAATTCTGGAACTTGCTCAAACTTCATCTTCAAGACCAATTTCAGCACCGATTTCATCATGATGGTTTAAGTACTTTTCGCACTCATAAAATTGTTCTACACCAATATAGGTTTTGTCCTTGTGAGTTATTTTTGCATGGGTACAGATTAGAAAGGAGAAAACTCTCCTGCAAAATATACATGCGAGTCAGTTATCTTTGTGCCAATGCTTGTCAAATCATAAGGGATTAGGTTTATCTCTTCAACTCCATAGAGAATGTCTTTGTGCTTTTGTTTGTCCCTTTATAAGATAAGCTTCTTCCCTTTATCTCTCAGGTATCTCAGTACTGGCCTTAACTTTGCTCTTTGTGCACTTATTTCAGGCGGAAAGTCATCATGTATGAACACTTTAGCTCGTCCCTCTTCTTCACTACTTCCATCTTATCTTGAAAGAGCACAAACCTGACTATGATAGCCCTGGTGATACCAGGTTTATAACGACCTAGCCTGTGACAGCGCTCGAACTGAAACTTTTTAAGCCCCACTTGCTCAAGCACAGTGTATACAGATTTAAAGCGGTCCTCGTCTGACCCCCTCTCTTTTATGCCCTCTAATACTAGATTTTCCCTTCTAGAATATTCATCTAGATGAAGTAGCTTTTCCTCCAAGTTCTCATTCTTTTTCTTCAGGTCTGAGACTTCCTTCCTCAGATCAGGAATAATACTTTTCAGTGAGTTTATTTCATCAAATGCAACATCGAATTTTTGTTCCTGTTTATTAATAGAATCTTGAAGTGAAATTAGGGTAGTATTTAGTCTTTGTATCTCAGGTTCAAGTGTTTTAAGCTGTCCAACATCTTTTTTAACATCTGCAATGTCACTTTTACCTCTGTAATAGATTTCAAAATTGCATCTAATTTCGCCTCCATTTCTGCAGATTCTGATTCTGATCTTATACTTCCTAAGAGTTCTATTGGATCAACCAATGTACTGCAAACTTTTTATCTATTGGTACTGTCACTTCAGAATTACTTAACCACCTCTTTTTTACTATTCTTATTAGACATGTCAGAATCATTATTCATTTATAGTCAAAACGATTTGTGCTGAAGCAGCTTACCACTGTGACTATCCTCACCCAAAATGTATACTATCCTATACTATCATGCCTCATAATATATATTCCTCTGTGATAAATTTTCAGTCAATTTGTGGAACAACTGAATCACACTAGTATCCTATATCACAGCAAAGAAGTACTCTATTAATTAATCTATATTGTATAAATAACAGACTCAACCACCCATACCAAGTCTGTTGGTGCCGTGCAATTAATTTGTCAGTGATAATATTCGTTCAGTGGAAAGTAAATCAGTTGTTAAGGATAGACACCCTGAATGTTAAATAAACTGGCAAAATGATGGAACTGAATTGCCAGTACAATCTGCACCAGATAGACAAATTGACTATGACAGGAAATATGTCACAAAGCCAGCTACTACTGATAATTGCCCAGCATGGAATAGGCAAAAAATGACAATGATGTTTATTATGATTCATTTGAATATTTAGAAGACCCAGATGATGGTGAAATTTTTTATTAGATCTCGTAAAAATCGTAAAGATGTTTTGACAAATTATGATGTTAAAAATGTGTCGCGCAGATTTATTACAGTTGATGAATATTGTCTAGTCAAAGTTCTGGTCCTGTCCGTAGCATTGATAGGTGTCATACAATACAAAAATCAACTCGATTCTATAACACTGATGATCGGCATTTGAACTATTGTTAGAGAAGTTCTAGTCCAAACGATAGATATAGACCTAATGTACATGATTATCCTCATAATGAGTCATTCAAACAACAGTATAGGGATACTTATTTTTGATGATGTTGATCAAAATAAACATACATTGAACAGGAGAAATGGAAATTATTCTCCGCAGAACTATCATGCCTCAAATGATAATTATGATACCAGTAATATTTATGATGCAGCAAATTATGCTTCAAAAATCACACAAAACAAGTTGACAGAAATTGTTACTATGGTTACTTTTATGGAAATGAGAATATGAATACCAGTATTGACATGAAGTGATATGGCATTTCCACTAATCTAGCATAGCATACACAGTAGTCTACTACAGTCTATTTACATGACTGAGTGCTGGAGTAGTCTACACACAGGAACAGGTTCCATGGGTATAAACCCAATGTATTCTTGTAATCTGGGCTGGAAATAAACTATAGAAATTACTCTTAGTCTTTACATTTCCACCGCATGACATTCTGGTGGAGATTTCAGGATTGAAATAGTGATATATATCTGTTTATATTTTCAGACCTTTCACCAGTCAGCAGGCGTTTAATTCATGAACACCTCAGCCCCTGCTAAAACAGACTCGACTTCTAGACCACCGTCTACAGGAATCACCACTTGATAGCGGCTTTGCCTCAGGCGGCCCCATCCACCTTTCGGGCCTGACTTTCTCAGAAGGCAGTGAAGTCATTTTAAGCATTTTAACAACGACCACCCCTCGGGGCGACAACACCACCATTATCGAAATGGGAGAGAAAATTGCAGATTTGAAAGCCGCTAACACACACAATTTGGCGCGATGTGGCTCAATTACGAGCCCGTCTGGCCGACATGGCCAATCTCAGCGACACAGTTGCAGATTTGCGCCAACAAGTGTCGGACACTCACAAGCAGCGTGGCAGCTTTGAATGTGTCGGCGGCCCGGACTTAGACAAGTTGTGCGACAAGTTTACAGATCTGAACACTTCCATGCAGCAACGCTCAAGCAGCCACGCCCATCCACGCATCATGGCCCTTCAGTCACTTTGCCGCGTTTCGACGGCTCAGTATACCTCATTGAAATGGCAGCGAATCTAAAACCTATTTTGACTACTTTAACTGGCCCATAAAGGCGCCCAGTGCCGAATGCTATCCCCACTATACTGGATGGCATGGCAAGGGTTTGTTATTTCGAGCTCACCGCGCGGAACAGCGTGGCAATTCAAGCGACAGTTATGACCGAACTTGGCAATAGTTTTCTATGGCACAAAAAAGAACCTGTCATTTCGTGGAATTAGATTAAATCGGAAACAAAAGAACTCGAATCAGTGTCTGAGAGTTCAGCGCTGACATTTTACAGCGGTTTGCAGAATGCAACCCACTCCCTCGAGACTCAAGTGGACACATACTGTTCCATGCTGTTACCAGAGATAGCAGTAGAAATACAGGGGCGATAACTACACTGACATGCGCTCCCTCGTTAGCAAGCCGAAAGCGCCGAGAACCAACGGCTACACCTCCGCCGCCAAGCAGACAGAGATGAATGTGGTAGATTGCCCACCACAGGATTTAAACTGCTAGGCTCGCCACACGTTACAACCACCACTAATCATTCATCATCTCCAATCCCATCATTCCAAGCCATCAACAATAATAGATTCAATGGGCGTCCGCCTGTATCATGATTCAGTGGTGATATTACACTTTAAAAGCGACCAACCGCAGTGTGGGCGTGCTTGTAGACACAAGGGGCCGCAGTCTCCTGCTGCGCCTCTCTTCTCAAATGCCTGCCCACCTACAAGTCCCAGATGCTACCCACTGATAAATGTTTTCCAAACAACTCTGGAGAATAATAACACAATGAAGAGAAATTTGAAGTTTGTTGATAATAGATAGGTCAAACACGTAATGCTCATTAGTTCGTCAAAAGAAGCAGAGTTCAATCTGTCTGAAAAAGGGGGATTTTTCAGAGATAGGGGGGATTTTTTTATTTGCTTTCCAACTGACAAAATTTACTATATATTTTAACAATTGCATTAGCATCTTAATATTAATCAAAAATATTTTGCTCACCAAAAATTTTTACAATTACATTTTTATCTTGATCAATATAATTGCTCTTCGGGTACATTATACAGTGATCATTTTTACCCCCTCTGCGTCCCGCAGCTAAGACGCATACATTTTTCTAGGAACGCATAAAAATGGTTACAGTGCTTTGACACATCCTATTTTTTAATAATTTTATTGTGTTTTACCACCGGCATGCGCCGACGCCATATTGTAAACATTGTGAATATTAAACGCCTTGTCATTGGCGCTGCCATTCCATGAACACGCAACTACGAAGCCTCTAATTAGCTGCTGATATAGTAAAACACCGCATGTTCAGCCATGTTATAATTCAATGATAGTGAACGGGGTGTGTGTTTGTCAATATGGTAGCGCATTACGAGATGAATATTTTTAAACATTATTTTTTATTTTTTCAAGTATATTCTTACCGCTGAAGTGATATGGCATTTTCACTAATCTAGCACTCAGCATACACAGTAGTCCACTACAGTCTATTTACATGACTGAGTGCTGGAATAGTCTACACAGGGAACGGAGTTCCATGGGTATATAACCCAATGTATTCTTGTAATCTGGGCTGGAAATAAACTATAGAAACTACTCTTGACTCTTTACATTTCCACCGCATGACATTCTGGTGGAGATTTCAGGATTGAAATAGTGATATATATCTGTTTTATATTTTCAGACCTTTCACCAGACAGCAGGCGTTTAATTCATGAACACCTCAACCCCTGCTAAAACAGAGTCGACTTCCAGACCACCGTCGCCACAGGTATCACCGCTTGATAGCGGCTTCGCCTCACGCGGCCCCATCCACTTTTCAGGCCTGACTTTCTCAGAAGACGACAGCGAAGTCATTTTTAAGCATTCCAACGACGACCACCCCTCGGACGACAACACCACCATTGTCGACATGGGAGAAATTGCAGATTTGAAAGCCGTTAACACACAATTGCAGCACGATGTGGCTCAATTAAATGCCCGTTTGGCCGACATGGCCAATCTCAACGACACAGTTGCGGATTTGCGCCAACAAGTGTCGGACGCTCACAAACGCGTGGCAGCGTTGAATGTGTCGACGGCCCCGGACTTAGACAAGCTGTGCGACAAGTTATCAGATCTGAACACTTCCATGCAGCAACGCTCCGAGCAGCCACGCCCGTCCACGCACCGTGGCCCTTCAGTCACTTTGCCGCGTTTCGACGGCTCGGTATACTCCTCATTCGAGAAATGGCAACGCAATCTCAAAACCTATTTTGACTACTTTAACTGGCCCCGCGAAGACGCCCAGCGCACGAATGCTATCCCCACTATACTGGATGGCATGGCAAGGGTTCGTTATTTCGAGCTCACCGCGGAACAGCGTGGCAATTACGCGACAGTTATGACCGAACTTGGCAATAGTTTTTCCATGGCACAAAAGAACCTGTCATTTCATCGGAATTACATTCGTCGGAAACAAAAGAACTCCGAATCAGTGCGCGAGTTCAGCGCTGACATTTTACAGCGGTTTGCAGAATGCAACCCTCCCCTCGAGACTCAAGTGGACACATACTGTTCCATGCTGTTACCAGAGATAGCAGCAGAAATACAGGACGATAACTACACTGACATGCGCTCCCTCGTTAGCAGCCTCCGCCGCCAGGCTCGCCATCAACCCAGTGTCATTCCGCCCGCATCGCCACGACCGCTCCCCGGTCAAGGTCACCTCCCCGCCGCCCAGCAGACAAGATGGATGTGGTAGATTGCCCACCACAGGATTTAAACTGCTTTCCCGCCACGCCAAGCAGACGAGATGGATGTGCGCCACACGTTACAACCACCACTAATCATTCATCATCTCCAATCCCATCATTCCAAGCCATCAACAATAATAGATTCATGGACGTCCGCCTGTATCATGATTCAGTGGTGATGTTACACTTTAAGGCGACCAACCGCAGTGTTGGCGCGCTTGTAGACACGGGGGCCGCAGTCTCCTGCTGCGCCTTATCTCTTCTCCGTCGCCTACTGCCCACCTACAAGTCCCAGATGCTACCCACTGATAAATGTTTTTCCACGGCAGACGGCAAATCTTTCACGCCTGTTGGCATAATCACCCTTCATTTCACCATCGGTTCATTGACTTTGAATGAAAAGTTTTACATTTTCTCACAGTTAAACCGTTCGTTGATATTAGGTCGCACCTTCCTCCATAATTCGCACGCTGTACTGGATTTCACCAGGCATATGCTGACCTTGGACACTTCATACAAGCTTCATGCCATTGAACACATCCCGATAGAGCCTCGTTCGTCCTACCTCATCAAGGCTAGCATCACAGACCGGCATACACGGACAGATCTACCCAGCGGCCTCCTCGGCATATCACACAGGCCACATGAAACTATTGACCACATATTGACCCGCTGCTGTAGTCGTTTCCGATTGGCATAAAATCACAACATGCTTTTTCTTGGGCCAACATTTAAGCGTTTTCACACCCATGAGCCCCGATGTACGTGACGATGTCTGCGCCGTCGGCATGCCACAATGCACCCCGCACGAACGCACATCTGCACAGTCGCACCCCGCCCCCTCATCACAAGATTCGTCTTACCCTAATTTGGATTCCTTCCCGTACTCCCCTGGCATTGATGTTGTCACCAGAAGCGCTGCACGCACCGCGCGAGAAACAACTGCCGCCGACTCGTACAAACCTCACTCAACGCCAGGCTCTGGCGCTGATAGCTTCGGACCAGCACAAGCCTGTTCACAAACGCCAAGGACGCAAGACAATGCCCAACGCTCTGGTTTTCGTTCATCAGACGGTACCGCACGCCCTGCTGACCTCACACCCGGACACGCTGTGGCAGCCGACGCTGATAGCGTCAGCCCTGACAAATTGATTTCAGATAATGCTGATATCACTCAAGCCACACCAGGACACGACGAGGACGTTCAATTTGCTAATGCCCATTCTGACAAATGGATGTCTGATAACACTTGCGCTACGAATGCCACGACCGCCCATATTGAGGGCCTGGACTCCGCCACAATAGCCGCCAGACAAAGGGCACATGGACCCTTTCTTGACCTCATCAAGTATCTGCAATACAACCTGGCGCCCACTACAAATAAACGCTACAATTACTGTGTGTCCCGCGCGCATACACATGGCTTATACGGCCCACATCAACTGTTAGTGATCCACCTATCAAGAAATGGCAAGCCTTTGACATACGCAATCAAAGCTGCCGCCTTCATGACCCAGTTACAGGCGATGTGTACAAACACAGAGTCACACTCTCTCAGCTGGTCTTCCCGTCCAAGCACGACGATAACACACGCTTGTTAAATGCCTCTTCTGCTCCCAGGTGCTCACAATAATATACCTTGGCCCCCCCCCCACCTCTCTTTTTTTTTCATTGTTGACACGCAATCCCCGGCTCACTCTCGGAATCGTACAGGCTCTGTCTGCGCCGTCTCGTTGCCAGGAGAGCAAGTCCATGGACGCGTTTAGCGCCATGCTCAGCCTCTGACTGTCCTGGCACCCGGCGAGCAACCCCGGTTACCCAGACGGCCGGCACGCGTTCACAGCAGACCCACATTTCTTTAACAAGGCCATTCTTTTTGTGTTTTGCATAAGTGATTCCCCCCCCCCCCCTTCGATTGGTTTTGCCACCAAATAACAACCGCCAAAAAAGCTTATTTTCAACTCTCAGCAGGCGGCGCTGTTTACCACCAGCTGACGCCTGTTGCATGCGCCGCCGCCAATTAGCGACGCCCACATGCCAAGATTAAAGCTACTGCTGTGGCGACGCCCCGCCTCACGCAGCGTGCGGCGCCTGATACCGCCGCCTATTTAACACATGCTCTGCAGGGGCTCGGCCTCATTTCAACATGATTCCTCTCGCGGTCACTCTGCTAGCCTTCCTCAGCACCGCTCCCACTCGAGCGCTTCGTTACGAGTTGCGAGAGAGTGCGGGCTTACTTTTCCGCAATGAAGACAGATCTCTCAGGAAAATTGTTGGACATGAAATTGCCGAATTTGCAGTCAAGATACCTGCCTTCCACGAATTGTCGTCTCTGGCTAACCACACGACTGATAGCCATTACTGCCACACCTTCTGGTCATTCGAACGCGAATGCAAATATGTTCACACTTCACTGCGCCTGGAGAACGGCCACGTCTCACGGCTGATTACTGCTTACAACCAAGAGGTGGCTTATCTGGCTAGCGATTTAGCCATGCTGCACATAAAACCCAACAGCAAGCGGGCACTGTTGGACATCTCCTATCTTCTGTCCAGCTTATTCGGTGTGGCCAGTTCCCACGACATCAGGAAAATGGAACAGTACATACGCACCGCGTTTCTCAATTCTCACAAAAAAACAAAAAGACATTACCTCTGTTTTCGACTACCTCTCCAAATTCCGCAACGCCACGTCATCAAACTTCAAAGACCTGCGAGCTCACATAAACAACACTAACGCCGCTCTGTCTATAACCATGGCTCGGTTAGACAACATCACCGGCGTGTTACCGCTATCTTTGATCACTTTAACAACATCAATGATAATGGGATTGATGGCAACTAATGCTACAACCACAGCATATGTTATCAAGCCAGACCCCATGCGGCATCCCGTTAACCCTATCACCGCCAAAAGGCTGATATCAATTCGTCTTTGATCACCATATGTGTTATTATCTCCCTCTCTGTGGCGCTAATCGGGTGTTTCAGGCTGGTGATTTACATCCTGTCCGAATGCCGCCCACATCGCGGTCAGCAAGCAACCTTATATTTGAAGATTTTCAACGCCAATGATGTTTGTTTGATCTGTCTCAGGGACATACCACTGGACAAAGATTTGGCTTACGACCAAGTGACTACCATGGTCTCTTATGACGTGTCTTATTCTACATTGTTCCGACGCGTCACCTTCAATTGGGAGGGAGCACTAGCCTTTGTTTTCAAGAGTCACTCTAATGCAATTACTGTGCCTGACCTACTCTCTATCTCATACAGAGACGCGCTGACGCTTCATTCCATCAAAACAAGCAGACTCACCATGTTCTACGGATTGTTATTCAACCCACTGGAACCCATTTTATCACCCCGCTGTTAGAAGACACAAGGATGGGTTCAAGACTTGTTCGCCGCGAGGCCACTACTTTGGGACAGCCCCCCACTTCAGGATAAACAACCTATGCCAAATTATGATTGAACAATGCACACTTACTTTTTGTTGTTGTTTTATTTGTTTTCATTTTTCACCATCTGCAGATTATCCGTCAATTTGGTAGACAAAGAACCATGTTGCTGATGCAACACATGCGCATTTTATACAGAAATTAACATTAAATCGATTTAGAACATAAAGTATCCATGGTTCGAACAGGCATTGTATCCATTATATCCTTCCACGCACTCAATAGTTCCACCTTCTGCGCCCGCGTCCCACGTGCCCTACCTCCGCGCTGACGACGTGACGGCCCCTGTCGAGTCGCAGCAGGCGTCCCTCGTCGGGACTCATTAGGCGCACGCCGAGGCACTGGCGCGCATAGTGCACATTCACATGCCTTGCAGCTATGCAGCCTGCGACCTCTGTGGATTCGCTGAAACCAGCTTCTATTTCCAGTGACCACAACCCAAGCGCCTCCCTACGATGAACTTGTGACCAATCTGCTGGCTCATGCCATAATCATCATCATGCTCACAGTACATGCAATTAATGATCCTATCACACCGCCCCCACCCAGCAAGAGCGAAATAGGACTCTGATGACACATCACGACATACACACACCAGACGCGCCAGCTCCTTTCACCCACCATGGCAGTGGTTCAAACACAGCAGTGTTTCGAGACAATAATGATTAATGACTTTGCTAATGATATTTGGTGTCACAATCATAGTTTGAACATATAGACTTTTATTGAATGATTATCATGTTTTCTTTATTGTAATGTTAATTGATATGTGCATCTATTCTGCATTTGTACTTATGCTTATATACAATTGCGCGTTCAGTTTACATTTGTTCACATGATAGCCTGTTGTGTTCTCGCATATTGTTTACACTCATGTTTTATATGTATATATCCTGTAATTACTACATCTTGACATTGAATTTTGTATGTGATTACTGTTTACATGTACAGTTTATTTAGTGATGTTTTTTTTTAGAAACTTTTATTTACTTTGCACTACTGCTCTGAACGAGCGTGCTATTTTTTGTATTATATTTATGCATTGTTGCATTACCGTATCCCTGTGCATAAGCGCACAAACCGTTCCTTTGATTGCCTATTCACTTCACATCTGGTTTACATGATTAATTGGTTCTAATTTTGAGCCGCCTTTTCAATGCATCAAAATTATACCCCGAGGGGGGGGATGACATGAAGTGATATGGCATTTCCACTAATCTAGCACTCAGCATACACAGTAGTCTACTACAGTCTATTTACATGACTGAGTGCTGGAATAGTCTACACAGGGAACGGAGTTCCATGAGTATATAACCCAATGTATTCAATGTATTCTTGTTCAATCTGGGCTGGAAATAAACTATAGAAATATAGCTACTTGACTGTTTACGATCAATAAAACACATGTGAATGATAAGAGACCAATACGCAATTGATTTGACACCAATAAATACCAAATGAAACAACTATAAGTTTGTCAAATGTTACTTGAAGTGGGAAGATGTGTCAAAAAGTTTACTCGTGCTGATTTCTAAACTTGGATTCACACGTACCCTTTGGCAGTAATATTGTTGGCCAGATTGTTGGCTCACAATACAATGAGACTACAAACGGGAGAGAGAAAAAATACTAAGCTTCAAAATAATAGCTGAAACATATTTCTAGGTGCAGCATTAAGCGACAAAACTGACTTCTTATAAAAGCTTTTTGGAGACTTTTTGGTTATGTTGGCGTTCGATATGTTCCACAGTAAGAAACTGCACCTCACGATCTCCCATTATCAATACATAGCAATAACTTCACGGTCTTGAGACGGCTCTTTTTTCAAAACTGTTTTCAAATATTGTTTGAGATGAGCAAAAACAATAATCGCATGAGTA
>JAGTTF010005324.1:26848-38130 GCA_019095985.1 Streblospio benedicti | reverse complement strand
TGCGGTGGAAATGTAGAGTCAGGAGTAGTTTCTATCGTTTATTTCCAGCCCAGATTACAAGAATACATTGGGTTATATACCCATGGAACTCCGTTCCTGTGCAGACTATTCCAGCACTCAGTCATGTAAATAGACTGTAGTAGACTACTGTGTATGCTGAGTGCTAGATTAGTGGAAATGCCATATCACTTCATGTCATCCTCCCCCTCCGGGGTATAATTTTGACGCATTGAAAAGGCGGCTCAAAATTAGAACCAATTAATCATGTAAGCCAGATGTGAAGTGAATAGGCAATCAAAGGAACGGTCTTGTGCGCTTATGCACAGGGATACGGTAATGCAACAATGCACAAATATAATACAAAACAGCACGCTCGTGCAGAGCGGTAATGCAGAGTAAATAAATAAAGTGCTAAAAAAAGCTACATAACTAAATAAAACGTACATGTAAACAGTAATCACAAACAAAATTCAATGTCAAGATGTAGTAATTTACAGGATATATACATATAAAACATGGGAGTAAACAATATGCGAGAATACAACAAGCTATTATGTGAACAAATGTAAATTGAGCAGCGCAATTGTATATAAGCATAAGTATAAATTCAGAATAGATGCACATATCAATTAACATAACAATAAAGAAAACATGATAATCACTCAGTAAAAGTCTAAATGTTCAAACTATGATTGTGACACCAAATATCATTAGCAAAGTCATTAATCATTATTGTCCCAAAAACACTGCTGTGTTTGAACCACTGCCACTGTGGGTGAAAGAACCTGGCACGTCTGGTATGTGTATGTCATGATGCACCATTAAAGTCCTATTTCGCTTCCTGCTGGGTGGGGGCGGTGTGACAAGCACCAGGATCATCAACAGCGTGTGCAGTGAACATGATGATGATTACGGCAGGAGCCAGCAGATTGGTCACATGTTCATCGTAGGGAGGCGCTTGGGTTGTGGATACTGGATGCATGAACTGGACACGAAACAGTACGTGCATTGCAAACGCAAAAGTACACAACAATGGCTGGCAACGTAGCAAAAATCACTTCTATCAATTTCGATGGTGTCCCAACGGACTTAGTGAATAACTGCTCAGAATATGTGATTAGGATAGTTAACAAAGCGGGTTATGGAGATAACGTACGGATAAGTGGTGTGATGGCATCGGCGTTGGAACAGGACGGGACTGTAACGTCGGCGTCCACTAATGCTGCGACCAGTGACAGTGATGACGACGTGGTCTACGTGAGGACCTCGCCCGCTCCGGCAGCTAGAGTGGTTGTGCCGGTGGAAGTATGTGAAGATAACGATGGCCGCAGCGATCGAGACACAGGCGGCGACGGCAGCAGCGGAAGCGACAGCAGTAGTGGCAGCAGCAGTAGCAATGAGGAAAGCAGTAGCGAGGGAGAGCTGAGGCTATGAGAAAGATGAAGATAGCCGGTTCAGGTAAAATATATACGTATATATTGTAACAAATGTAACTAATCATGACCCTATCACAGACAGAGTCTAAGAAAAGTACGGCGAATATTCATATCAACGGTGGGCCCTGTTGAATCTGTGGCCAGTTGTGAATATAGTGACCTAAAAGTAGGCGAGAGAATATATGATCACACGCCATTTGCAGGGTGATGAAAGACCCCCAAGTTGCGAAAACGGGCGAAGAGCAAACTGAACCAGTGGGGGGACAGGGTGGCTTGACACCAGCTCGGGCTGGACACCGACAGTGCCGTGGTGATGTCGAGGTCGTAGTGCCAGCCGAGTGCATCCAGCGGGACATATGGACACCAGCATCGCCGGGCGACATTGTGATACGTGCCAGTGAACGTATCCCGTCGCCAGTCGTGGGACCAGTTGCAGTCACGCGTCCGGCCGAAGTCGTGCGCGAGGAGACCGCGGCGAGAACCGAGGTCCTAAACGGCACAATCCTGGACGCCAGGATCATGAGACTACCCCGTGCAGGTATGTGGCCAAATATACATATATGTGCATGTCCTGAATATAATGAGATGATCCAATAACGAAAAACGACTTGGGGAGTAGAAAAACTGTTGTTAATTAATATTGATGTCGTGTTGATATCTGTTTGCAGATCGCGTGCGTCAAAGCCAACTCCACCTACACTTCTTCGGTCACGCCGCAGTCGATATGTTGGCGGCCAGATGGGGGTGTCAAACTGAGCGGGTTTTGCGCTGGTTTCAGCGAATCCACAGAGGTCGCAGGCTGCATAGCTGCAGGGCATGTGAATGCGCACTATGCATGCCAGTGCCTCGGCGTGTGCCTAATGAGTCCCGGCGAGGGACGCCTGCTGCGGCTCGACAGGGGCCATCACGTCATCAGCACGGAGGTAGAAGGCACGTGGGACGCGGGCGCAGAAGGTGGAACTATTGAGTGCGTAAGAAGGGAAGGACAGGAACTAAATGGATATAATGGATACAATGTCTGTTCGAACCATGGATACTTTATGTTCTAAATTGATGTAATGTGAATTTTTTTTCTTTTTTTTTTTAAAATGTGTATGTGTTGTACAGCAAAATGGTTCTGTGTTTAACAAATTGACGGATAATCTGCAGATGTTGAAAAATGAAAACGAATAAAACAGCAAAAAAAAGTAAGTGTGCATTGTCCAATCATAATTTGGCATAGATTGTTTATACTGAGGTGGAGAGCTGTCCTAAAGTAGTAGCTTTGCGGCGAACAAGTCTTGAACCCATCCTAGTGTCTTCTAACAGAGGGGTTATAAAATGGGATCCAGTGGGTTGAATAACAAAACTGTAGAACATGGTGAGTCTGCTTGTTTTGATGGAATGAAGCGTCAGCGCGTCTTTGTATGAGATAGAGAGTAGGCCAGGCACAGTAATTGCATTAGAGTGACTCTTGAAAGCAAAGGCCAGTGCTCCGTCCCAACTGAAAGTGACGCGCAGGAACAATGTAGAGTAAGACACGTCATAAGAGACCATGGTAGGCATTTGGTCGTAAGCCAAGTCTTTGTCCAGCGGTATGTCCCTGAGACGGATCAAACAAACATCATTGGCGTTGAAAATCTTCAAATATAAGGTTGCTTGCTGACCGCGATGTGGGCGGCATTTGGCCAGGATGTAAATCACCAGCCTGAAACACCCGATTAGTGCCACAGAGAGGGAGATAATAACGCACATGGTAATCAAAGACGAATTGATTTTAGCCATTCCGGCGGTGACAGGGTCAACGGGAGGCCGCATGGGGTCTGGCTTGATAACATATGCTGTGGTTGTAGCCGCATTAGTTGCCATCAATCCCATTATTAGAGCTGAACGAAATCGTAAAAAAATGAAAACTAAGCCAATTGTGAGAGCGGTGTTCCATATAAATATCACAAAGGCCATAACAACCTCTGTTAATCCGGAGTCGAAACGGGGTGTAAAGGATCCCAGATAATCCGCCTTGTAATCATAAAACTCAGCTCGTTGCGGCAGCAGCGGTATTCTGTGCTCGTTTGTTGAGGAAGAGACGGGGTCCAATGATATTATGTCTTGCAGGCGCAGGGGCGTCTTAACAACTGTGCGCGCGTTTGTAACATTCTTAATAATCTTGTCATCCAGGTGTTGTAGTTGTACAACATTCAGGGGGTAAGATATGTCGATAGTGGACCGGCCCTCGGTACAATCGGCATAGTGGGGCCGCATCGTGAACAGATCAGTGGACAGGCCGCAGTCGCAGGGTAAATGCAAGATGGCGTGTTTGTTAATAGCCCTGAATGTATCTGGCTTATTTAGGCATTCGACACGAATCGGAGAAGGCACATTAGCCAGTAAAAACGCCGAATCATCCACCTGAATTACGTTCGAGTCTGGGGGTGAAACTGAATGGGTGAAACTGCAAGCAGGTGTTATTCGATTGTTAACTAAAAGCTGATATAGACAATGATCCGCCCTTTGGTTGCACATTATGTGGGGATACGGACACACAAAATCATTTTCCTTGCAAATCTGGTACTCGTGGGAGTTCAAAAACCCATACTGGTCCCTGTCCCGTGTGACTACAATGTAATCAGTGTTGATGGAGAGGGTGGAACTGCGATTGATGCTCGCAGAAGAAGTCGAATGGAACGGAACTGGGTATGCCAAAATTTTGTACATGTCAAAAAAACATGATTGGCTCGCAGTAGAGGGATTTTGATGGACACTAGAATAGTGTCGCCAAATTTGTAGGCTATTGCGTGCGCAGTATCGTAATAGTAGTTCCAATTGGGCTCAACCGGTAAGGCTTGTAAATTGCGTTTGACCAGATGAGGTTGTAATGAGGAGACGACGTTTTTCAAAATGTTAGGTGTGATTAGTTCACTGGGAAGCTTGCCGGCGTGTAGTAGATTTATTTGAATTCTGAAAACGCGTATGTCATGTAGAGCGTCAGCGATAAGAGCAGACTGCTGTGACTGTTGCTCTGCGGTCATAACGACCTGGTCGAGAGCCCTGATAATGTTCAAATTATCATTGATGTTGTCAAAGTGGTCAAAGATAGCGGTAACACGCTCGGTGATGTTGTCTAACCGAGCCATGGTTATAGACAGAGCGGCGTTAGTGTTGTTTATGTGAGCTCGCAGGTTTTTGAAGTTTGATGACGTGGCGTTGCGGAATTTGGAGAGGTAGTCGAAAACAGAGGAAATGTCTTTTTGGTTTTTGTGAGAATTGAGCAACGCGGTGCGTATGTACTGTTCCATTTTCCTGATGTTGTGGGAACTGGCCACACCAGAACAAGCTGGACAGGAGATATGAGATGTCCAACAATGCCCGCTTGCTGTTGGGTTTTATGTGCAACATGGCTAAATCGCTAGCCAGATAAACCACCTCTTGGTTGTAAGCGGTAATCAGTCGCGTGAAACGTGGCTGTTCTCCAGGCGCAGTGAAGTGTGAACATATTTGCATTCGCGTTCGAATGACCAGAAGGTGTGGCAGTAATGGCTATCAGTCGTGTGGTTAGCCAGAGATGACAATTCGTGGAAGGCAGGTATCTTGACTGCAAATTCGGCATTTTCATGTCCAACAATTTTCCTGAGAGATCTGTCTTCATTGCGGAAAAGTAAGCCCGCACTCTCGCAACTGTAACGAAGCGCTTTGAGCAGGAGCGGTGCTGAGGAAAGCTAGCAGAGGACCGCGAGAAGAATCATGTTGAAATGAGGCCGAGCCCCTGCAGAGCATGTGCTAAGTAGGTGGCGGTATCAGGCGCCGCACGCTGCGTGAGGTGGGCGGTGCCACAGCAGTAGCTTTAATCTTGACATGGGGGTGTCGCCACTGATCTTGTGATGAGGGGGGGGTATCATAAGACCTACGACCAAGGGCATCGGCCAGAAAATTCGATTTTGTGCCAATGTGGACAACTTCAATATCGAAATTACAGATGAGCAAGATCCAGCGATCCACTTTAGGGCTAAGCTGACGTTCTGACTTGTTTTTCTGTAGCAACTGAACGAGGCTGTTGTTGTCATTCTACAACGTGAAGCGTCTGCCCAGAATGAAAATGTCGGAATTTTTCAAATGCATGCACAACAGCCTGTATCTCCAGCTCGTAAACCGGTCTCTTGCACTCTGATTCGCTGAGACCACGTGGGTGAAAGCAAGGTGAGAAGGCGACCATTTTCGTCTTTGTTGAATATACCCGCACCAATGCTGTATGTTGATGCGTCTGTCATTATAAAGAAAGGCTTGTCAAAATTGGCGAAATGAAGAAAAGGTTTCTGACCCATGAGTTTTTTGAGGGTGTTGAAAGATCGTTGACACTCGTCCGACCAGACCCATTTGGTTTTAGGCAGGGTACGTTTCTGGAGATGTCGCACTAGCTTTGATTTGTTAGG
The DNA here is from genome assembly GCA_019095985.1 of Streblospio benedicti. Lineage (NCBI taxonomy): Eukaryota > Metazoa > Annelida > Polychaeta > Spionida > Spionidae > Streblospio > Streblospio benedicti. Next base: position 32,288 of record JAGTTF010005324.1, on the reverse strand, counting down.
CAAAAACGGGGCAAAATAATTGCAAACGCCCAAGAAGCCTTTTAGGGACCTCCTGTCGTTGTGTTTCGGCTCGGGATAATTGGTTAGAGCTGAAATGTGATCCACATACGGGGTGATGCCGTCTTGACCTATCTCGTGACCGAGATATTTGACCGAACGTCTGGCAAAGCAACACTTGTTTTGGGAAACTTTCAAGTTTGCATTATGTAAAGCCTTCAGGACGTTTTCCACGTCAATCAGGTGCTGTTCAACGTGTTTGAGAAGATTAAACAATCATTGATGTAAACCAAAACCGACTTGTTTAAATAGTCTTTGAGGACTATGGATAGAGCCTTAGAGAAACTAGCGGGCGCCCCGCTGAGGCCCTGGGCAGTGGTCCGAAACCGGAACGAAGAGCCGTTCCAGTGGAAACCTGCCATAGGCCGAGAATCTTCGTGTAGGGCGAGCTGGAAAAATCCGCTGGCCAAATCTAACGTGCTATAGAATTTAGGCCTGTTATCGCTCAATATGTCCACAAAGTTGTTGACATTGGGCATAGAGTATTTTAAAAATAATGATTGGCTGTTGAGCGACCTCAGATCTACACATAATCTGTACTCAGGTGAAATAGGTTTTGCCATGTGCCTCTGTGACTTCTTGCAATGTTTGCGGACGGCAAGCAAGGGGCTGGCATACAGAATATCCTTGTTCTGCTCGATGACACCCTGGTCCAGCAAATATTCTATTTGTTTGTCGATTTGCTTGCGAATTTCAGGCGGGAACCTGAATGATTGACAATCCTTGTATTCCGCATCTGGGCGCATGATGATTTTGTGTTGAACCACATCACAAAATCCTAGATTCTTCTGCTGATCCATGAAACGCGTTGGTTGCGAAGAAGCATGCAGAGAAAGTCCTTACGCTCAGACTCGTTGCATTCTGCCGGCGACAAGTCGAAATCGTCGTAAGTGGAGAGTCGAGAGGGGCGGGTGCGACTGGGCAGATGTGCTCGGCGGGTGCATTGTGGCACGCCGACGGGCGCAGACTTCACACGCATATCGGTGCTCATGGTGAAAAACGCCCAAATGTTGGCCCGGTCGAATAAACAGCATGTTGTCCGATGTATTGTTTATCACAAACGGGACTGTATTGTCGAAAAGACTACAGCAGCGGGGCTGGACGATATGTGGTCAATAGTTTCATGTGACCTGTGTGATATGCCGAGGAGGCCACTGAGGAGATCTGTCCGTGTATGCCGATCTGTGATGCGAGCCTTGATGAGATAGGACGAATGAGGCTCTATTGGAATGTGTTCAATGGCATGAAGCTTGTATGAAGTGTCCAAGGACAGCATATGCCTGGTGAAATCCAATACAGCGTGCGCGAATTATGTAGGAAGGTGCGACCCAATATCAATGAACGGTTTAACTGAGAGAAAATGTAAAACTTTTCATTCAAATCAATGAACCGATGGTGAAATGAAGGGTGATTATGCCAACAGGTGTGAAAGATTTGCCGTCTGCCGTGGAGAAACATTTATCAGTGGGTAGCATCTGGGACTTGTAGGTGGGCAGCAGGCGGCGGAGGAGAGATAAGGCGCAGCAGGAGACTGCGGCCCCGTGTCAACAAGTGCTCCAACACTTCGGTTGGTCGCCTTAAAATGTAACATCACCACTGAATCATGATACAGGCGGACGTCCATGAATCTACTATTGTTGATGGCTTGGAATGATGGGATTGGGGATGATGGATGATTAGTCGTGGTTGCGTGTGTGGCGCCGCTTAGCAGTTTAAATCCTGTGGTGGGCAATCTATCACATTCATTTCGCCTGCTTGGCTTGGCCGGGAACTGCTGCGCTTTGCTGGATCGACTGTTGAAACGTGAGTCAGGGTGGCGGGTTGCCTTGATCACGGGGGTTGTCGGAATAGTGCTGCGGCCGCTGGGCGTCCGGCTGCCATAAGCGCGTCCACGAGACCTTGACCGGGAGCGGTCGGGCGAGACCTGCTGCGTGAATTAAAACGCGAATTATAGCCGCTGCGAGACGAGCCGATGCCTGCTGTCCCGCCTGGGGTCACGCCGTCTGCCTCGGGAATCATTGCGCCGTGGGCGGAATGACTCTGGGTTGATGGACTCGCAAGCCTGGCGGCGGAGGTGTAGCCGGTGCTCGGGCGTTCGGGCGCTGCTACCGAGGGAGCACATGTCAGTGTAGTTATCATCCTGTATTTCTGCTGCTATCTCTGGTAACAGCATGGAACATTATGTGTCCACTTGAGTCTCGAGGGGAGGGTCGCATTCAGCAAACCGCTGTAAAATGTCAGCGCTGAACTCGCGCACTGATTCGAATTCTTTTTGTTTCCGGCAAATGTAATTCGGCGAAATGACAGATTCTTTTGTGCCATGGAAAAACTATTGCCAACTTCGGTCATAACTGTCGGCGTAATTGCCGCACTGTTCGCGGTGAGCTCGAAATAGCGAACCCTTGCGATGCCATCCAGTATAGTGGGGATAGCATTCGTGCGTTGGGCGTCTTCGGGGCCAGTTAAAATAGTCAAAATAGATTTCGAGATCGTTGCCATTTCTCGAATGAGGGAATATACCGAGCCGTCGAAACGCCGGCAAAGTGACTGAAGGGCCACGATGCGTGGACGGGCGTGGCTGCTCAGGGGGCGTTGCTGCATGGAAGTGGTCAGTTCTGACAATATGTCGCACAACTTGTCCAAGTCCGGGGCCGTCGACACATTCAACGCTGCCATGCGTTTGTGAGCGTCCGACACTTGTTGGCGCAAATCCGCAACTGTGTCGTTGAGATTGGCCATGTCGGCCAGACTGGCTTTTAATTGAGCCACATTGTGCAGCAATTGTGTTTTAGCGGCTTTCAAATCTGCAATTTCACCCATGTCGACAATGGTAGTGTTGTCGTCCGAGGGGTGGTGATGATAAGCTTTTTTTGTTTGGCGGAGATAAATACAGAATAGGTTTCTCATTATTTTGTCAGTATTTAAGTTTGGTTCTGACAAGCTTAAGACAATACCAACAGCTATGGTGGGGAGCAGAAGTTTGTAAGAAAGGATTTGTTTAGCAATGAAGCTGAACTTTGATGGTGTGCTTGCCTCACAGTAATAATGGGTAGCTCAGCAGAACTGCTCCCAGTGCAGTGGGATATGAAATGTTGGATGAAAAGTGGAAGCATGTCTTTCAGAATTTATCAGACTTGAAGAAAGAGAACAAAGACAGTGGCTTCAAATTTTGATTTTACTGGGACATAGTGGCTTGGGAAAAGGTTGAAATCAGTTGTACTAGTAAATTATTTAGTAGTATATAAAACTCTAGTATTTATGATTATTGTGATTTGCTCTATATTGTAGCTTATGAGCAAAATGGTTTCAGAAGAGGTTGTTCTTGTGAAGATCATATTTACTCCTTGACTAGTATCATTAGAAATTGTAATGACGAATATAAACCAGTATTTTGCGCATTTATAGATCTTCATATCTCAAAACGACGATTTAGATGACACCAATTACAAGTGTATAGGTTAATGACTTCACTAAGTTTGTATACATTGAATAGAAACATTGAAGATACAAAAAACCCGCCAATTTAAAACCTGTCCAATATGAACACCCTTGTCAGACGCTGTTCTTATATCGATCGTAACTTTGGCGTCTGTGCACGGATTTGAGCCAAAAGTAACTAGTTATACTAGTCTCCCTTTGGGGCTAGCCTGTGATGAAAGAAATTTGAGGCGTATCGGATTTTTGATGCCCCCAATGCGCAAACCATCCAAACCAACTTTATGTGACAAACAAATAGACCAATTGGTTGTTATTATACTGTGAGCATACGCAAGATAAGTGATATACTCAGCCCACACTACTGTTACGCAATAAACACAGCTGCATAACTGACTCGGCCTGTGCCATGAATTACTCAATGCACTGCACTGCCATACCACACTGGGGCAAGTTATATTGGGTCTCAGGAATTTCTAGGACCGCTTTGAGATGAGACTTTTTTGTCCAGTGAGAGCGCAGTTTGTGACAAGCCACTGATGAATAGACCTCAGTGTGCTGTGATTATTCCAAGAGTTTAGAATCTCTGCACCTGAATAAAATGAGAATGAATAGTTTTTGCTCTCAGGATAATAGAATTAATCAGGATTTTTATTCAAACTTCAGTTGTTAATTCATTGTTTATCCTTCGTCAAATGTTTATCAGGCCAAGTGTTTTGTGTTAGCTTGAAGAATGCCATTGTTCAATTTAAGCATTTGAATGATAGACACAAAGTGACTTTCAACAGATGAAATGATTAACTAATGAATTCTGAATTATATGTTTTAACACATAAGCACTGAAATGAACAAACTGATTTTTATCAATCTTTTTTCTACCTTTACATTTATGTGCATACAAATTACACACAGACATGCAATTGAAGTCCAAAATCGATCAAAACTTGAAATTAGCAATATCTAGGCATCCAATATGTGGTAGTGTGATAAGAGATTACACCTTTAGACTGAGAATGGAGTGAGTCTAGAGGACTGGACGATGGTGGTAGGCTTTGTATAAGAGATGAATGGCTGATTGTATACTTCAGTTGTTACCATCCCAGTATATTTTGGAAAATAAGTAAATTAGTTTGATTTCCCTCAATTTTTTTCACAATCTACAAATCTCAACACCCAAATATCTCTAAAACAGTATCATATTAGCAAAATCAGATACTAATACATATAGACCTATTTTTACTATCTATCTATCTATCGACGAGCTAGGTCCACCCAGCACGGGAACTCCGGATTACAGCCCTTCACTCATCCCTTGTCCATCATGAGCGTCTTTGATTTATGTGTGGTACTGTTGAGCCCAGTGTCCCTCTTCAGCGTGACAATGCCGTTTGTTTTGAGGTCTTCCCCTGGACTTCTTTCCATGCGTCGGTTCCCACCGAATCATCTCGCTGGCGGTGAGCTCTGGGTGTCTCACGCAATGTCCAGCTAGTCTCATTCGTCTCTGCCTGATGGTGTCCGACAGTCGTGGAAGATAACCATATAGGTCAGGGCTTCTCACATGGTCTAACCATGAAACATTGAGGGCGGCTCTCAGCATACGGGTGTATACCCCTGTCCAGCGCTTTCTCATCTTTGGCAGTGAGGGTCCAGGCTTCACATCCATAAAGCAGCACACTTTCCATAGTGGTGACAAACAGTCTTTGCTTGAGGTTGTCATTCATCCCTGCCTTCCACACTCTGTTCATGCTTGCAATGCAGACCATGCATGGGCTCTCCTGATCCTGATATCGTTCTGAGTTGAGGCTATCCAGGCACCCAGGTAGTTGAAGTCTTTGACAACTTCTAGAACAGTTTCGTCAAGGGTTCTGATCTCTGGGTTCTCCACATTTTCAGCCATGACCTTAGTCCTTTTCCTGGTATTCATGCCAAAGAAACCCCACCCCTTTTT